>CP124707.1:15895000-16047500 GCA_031232105.1 Capsicum rhomboideum | reverse complement strand
CTGTTGTTGTTGCTGTTGTTGTTACTGATGTTGTTGTTGCTGTTATTGTTGCTGTTTTGTTGTTGTTGTTTTTATTACAAGTTGGCAGGATCTCTAAGGCGGTCGGTAGTCTGCGCGGCTAGACTGATCTAGCTAAATTAGCACCTTTATGCAGGGAAATAAAAACCGAAATATATAGAAATTTTTATATAACGTATGGCTGTATGGAAGGGTCTACCTTTTTACCTGAGCAAAGGGCCTGTCTGGATCTAATACATATTCTTAATGAGCCCGTGTGTCTGGAGATTCTAACTGGAAAAGATCGCCCTTTTCAACATCTTTTTTGGGATTAGTAAATCAGCTTACCAGACGTAGTCACTAAGACAAAGCCACTAAGAATAGTGCTAGATCCGACTGTACCACCATCTCAGAACCAAACCAAACTACTACATAATAACTTCTTTATATTTTGATATAGCAAGATCTTTAAGAATATTACGTAAGAGAAGTTAGATATTCAACATAGATATGGAATTTAGCCGGACATAGTCACGACAGGGAGAAGAAGAAGGTTAACAGGTATCACCTTTAGGACCCGGATGCAAAGGGTCAAACCCAGGAGCAAGGGTCAGTGCCAGGAAATGGAAGGACTAAGATGTGGTGTCCAAAGTTTGGACTTTTTTGGATTTTTATTATTCACAAAATAGAAAACTTTATAATATTTTTACAAGAGAAGAATCTAGAGAGAGATTAGAAAAGTTAGAGAAAGAGAGAGGGGAGTCAAAACTCTTCTACCTAAATTAAACAACTCTACGTTTCTATAGAAAAAGAAAAAATATCTATGCACAGTAAAGTGGATCCCATAAGTTGGTCCCTTTATACAGTAAATATGGGATCTATCTGTCCCTCAAACAGTAAATCTACTGTGCTTGTGGTCCCCGATAATTTTACTGTTCATGTGGGTCCCGGGCGACGACTATCTCCATTATCTCAGTTTTTTTTTTCCTTGTATTTTGTCCAATTCTTTCATACGTTGGACAAATTCTTCTGCATTATCAATTGCTTCATCAGAGAGTATAACCTCCGGTTGTATTGGTTGAGAATCTTCGATATCATCGTTATTACTACTTCCACTTTTCATTGAAGCATCGGATTCTATCTGCTGAAGTGAATGGAGTAGATTCCGCTTTATTTCTTCAAGATATTCATGGATCATTGCGTCCTTATCACCATCTTGGAAGAGGATTTTTCTGGCAATCTGCCTGACAGAGGGATCGTCCATTTTTCCCTTCGCAGCTTCTGATTCATACTCTTGGATTTTTTGTTTAATAAGGTCCTAGAGTTCTTGTCCATGAAGTGCCTTAGTTTTGGGTTCAATTTTCATTAGTTTGTCCCAAAAATTATTATAAAATGTCCTATAAAGGCACGATAGCGGGTCCTCAGTATATCCTAATTTGGGAGCCCATTTATGTATCCATGAGATTGAAAATTCAGTAAAGAAATATATCTGATCAATCTTGTCAGGGTAACAGATATGATCTGCTCTGTATAACTCATTGCGATCGGGCGAAATAAGTTTCCATTTTTTGTATAAAATTAAAAACGGTTCTGGTAAAATTTTTTTGGTTGGCCCGTGGTATGACCACCAATTCAGAAACCAGTTTGGAATATGAGTATCAAAAATTTTGGCACACATTTTGATAAACCAAGTATGCCTGTGTTTATCGTTATTATAATAAAGTACTTTATCAAAAGCTTTAATATAATCCTAGTATGTAAAATTCATTTTGGAATTGTTGAGACTTATTTGCCTCTCTTTCATCGGGGAGATTTCCTAATCTTCCACAAATATAATTTGTTTTATAATAATCTTTGAGAAGTTATAAACTGTCTCATCAGTATTATAACCAGTAAAATGTTGAATATCAGCACTTCCAGTTTTGGTAAGAATAGTCTCGTAGTATAATCGGGTTTTGTTTGACTTACCCGGGAAATATAATCCACTTATCAAGTACCGTTGGAATATCTTCCATGGTTCATTTTTTCTGGATATCTCAGAATTTTCTACAAGAAATATCTTCTCTTGTTTTTGTAATTTTTCATAGGACTTGATATCATCATTGTCCTCTTTTGTAACTGAAGCAAACATATTACTTTGCTTTTGTAAAACTAAATAAGCCTGCATGTGAGTGTATAACGGACTGTCCTCTGGGATATCTTCAAGATGAAAAAATGTTTTAGCAGAAGAGGAGGAGGATTCTCCCTGCGATATTTTTGAGTTTATCAAACTCCTTCTACCATGTTGTATAACTGGAGAATTTTGAGAGGATCAGTATGACGATCCTTGGCTATAAGCCTGAGACGTGATTCTTCCCGGCGAAGAGGAGTATCTTCCTCTACCTCTACCTCGAACTCTGGTCCAAGGATGATCCATCCTGTAAATATTCACGAGATAAGAAATTGGGTAAAGAATTATCAATTTCCTTTTTATATTGAATCTCAAAATCAAAAGGAGCAAGTTGAGCTTGCCATCTCGCAAATATAATTTTTGAGGCATCATGTTTAAAATATTTGTCAAACATATACTTGATCGATTTGGCATCAGTTTTTATTAAAAAATTTTGATTATATAAATCGTCTTGAAATTTTAAAACACACTTAACAATGGTTAACATCTCATGTGTCACAGTAGCATATTTTTGCTGAGCTTAGGACCATTTTCCAGAATGAAATCTAATTAAATATTCATGTTTGTCATTGGGATTAATTTGTTTCAAAATCCCACCAAAACCAATATTCGACGCATCGGTCTCAATTATTTTCTGCCAAGCAGGGTTAGCAAGAGTTAAACATAGTAAAATCTTAACACGTTTTTTAATAGTTTGAACAATAACCGTATGCTTATCAGTCCACGGCTCTTTAGAATTCTTTTTTAGCCTATCATATAATGGGGCTAAATCACGAGAAAGATTTTTATAGAAGGGACAAATATAATTTAAACTTCCTAAAAATCTTTGTAATTGAGTCCTGTCAGTAATAACATCAGGAGATTTATCAACAAAATTAATAGCACGTTGAATAGGAGTAATCTTTCCTTGACAAATATTATGCCCTAAAAAACGGACATTGATTTGGAATAAACTCATTTTTGGTATAGATATAACTAAACCATTTTGAATAACAATCTTTTTAAAGATATCTAAATGCTTAATATGCATTTCTAAAGTCTTAGAAAAGACTAAAATGTCATCAATATAAACAATAATAAAATCCATATAAGGATTAAAAATATCATTCATTATTTTCTGAAATTCAGAAGGTGTGTTTTTCAAACCAAATGACATAATATTACATTCGTATTGCCCAAATAGGACATTGAAAGCAGTTCTATAAGTATGTTCTTTCAAAATCTGTATCTTCCAATATCCAGATTTTAAATCAAACTTGGAAAATATATTGACATCATATAATCTAGATAATAAATTCTTTTTGTTTGGAATCGGATACCGAATCCATTTTAAAAATTTATTAAGAGGTTTATAATTAATTACCAATCTTGGTACACCTCTTTCCTTTTCTGCGGCGTTATTAACGTAAAATACAGTACACAACTAAGGAGACTTGGACGGTTTTATCAAACCTTTTTGTAATAAAGTATCAATTTCTTTTTTGCAAAATTCAACCAGTTCAGTATTCATCTGACATGGTCTTGATTTTGTAGGAATATTATCCTCAGAAAATCCTTCTTCATATGGAAGAGTAACAATATGCTTTTTTCTGTTCCAAAAAGCACTTGGATGATTAACACAAATATCAATTGCAATCTGTTTTGAAATTAATTTACTTTTTTCTTGTATTTTAGAAGATTTCATTATATCACCAATATTCATGCTAAATATTTCTAACTGTGAAGAATCAACATGTTTTTGCTTCATATCAATTAAAGCATTAATGTCTCTAGTTACAGGATCCATAACAAAAGTATAACTAATTTCTTTGTTATTAAAAGTAGCTTTAAAACCCTTAACATCAATATGCGTATAAGGATAAATAGCATTTATGAAAGGAGTACCGAGAATAATCGGAGGGTATAACTGATTTTTAACCAGAAAAAAGAAATGCGGAATGCAAACTTTATTCTGACAAATATGAGCATTAGACAATTTATACTTTATATCTAAAGCATGTCCTAATGCAGATCGAACTAAATGAGTATTTTTTTAAAAATATTTAGTAGGAATCAATCCTTCTTGGATGCAATTAACTTCGGCCCAACTATCAATCATCACAACTTGATTAACATAGAAATTATTATCAATTAATAGTTATCATTCCTAAAAACATATCATTTTTAGAATCCAAATTAATTTGTTTTAAAATCTTAATTTAATCATTTTCCTAAACATTTTTCTTTTTATCATTAGAAGATTCAGCTAAAGAATTGCTTTTCTCAATCTGAGAATCCGATGATCACAAATCATTTGATTTTGCTTTAGAGATTTAATCTCCTTTTTCAAATTGTCAATTTTAATTTTTAAATCATCAAAATACGTATCACGTGTTGGAGTATGTTTTTCAAAAAGCCGTCTATTGACTTCTAATAATGTATAAGGAGCTGAATATATTAATTCATTTCTTTGACTGGCTACATTTGAAGTATTTGAATTTGAACTAGCTGCCAAATTAATGATTTTTTCACGAAGGTTATTATCAGTAATCTCCTTTAAAAGCTCTATTATTTTACTAGAGGTAATAGTTTGAATATTCATATCTTGAAATTGTGACTGAATTTTATAAAACTCATCATTTTCACAAGAGCAAAATCCACCTTTGCAAGTATTACATGCAGTAATATTATCATGATTTTCACTATCAGAATAATCAAGTAAATCTACTTCTGCTTATGATTTTGATTGATAAGGATCATAATCGGATTCTGATCCAGAAGTGTAAACATGCCATAAATTTTATCATGCAAAGCATTGTCAAGTTCTAAAGCTTTAAGCTTTTCTAATTTACAATTAGGAGCAATATGCCCTAATTTACCACACCTATAACATTTAACTTTGGAAAGATCCCTATTGGACCTATCTTTCGTAAATCTTTTTGACTTACGAGCACTCTTTCGTGCTTCTCTTTCTTCTTTTGATCTATAGCTAGATCTACGCTTCTTATATGAACCATCTAGGTTTGAGTTTCTATGATACTTACCCCTTTTCTTCTTAGTTTGACTAGAAGGCTGAGCTACACCAAATTATGCACAGAAATCTTCTAATTGGGATTTTTCTTTAAGCTTATCCATCTTAAGCTGTCTTGACAATCGTAATTCATTACACAAGTTTAATCCTTCTTGTGTACAAAATCCTACAAGCTTTCCATAGGTATAATTTATATACGGAATTTCACCGTAATTACCTCGAAGAGCTTTCCGAACTCTTTCGGCAAATAATGAAGGGAGGCCATCTATAAACTTGGCTTTCTAATGGTCACTATTATTTTTGAGTAATTCCATGACTCTACTCAGGAATGTATCCTTATACCATCGAAACTCACCTAAAGTCCTACAACGAAGACCATTAAGGAGTGTACGAGTTGTTTCAAAGTCACTGGTAAATCTACCTCTGAAGTGTTCTAAAATTGTCATAACTAAGGTATAGACCGCATCTTCTCGGCCTTTTTCTAAATTATATCCCAAATTATCAATACTTTCTTTGGGATTTATAGCGTCTATAATCGCTGTCTTAGATTCTATGGATATATAATTATCCCACCAACCTCTAAGTTGGCTAGTAAAACCAGCAATTATCATTTTTCAAATGGTCTTATCAGTATTTTTGGTACTACCTTTGCATATAGTAGCATACACCATCATTCTATGGACCAAAATAGTCATCTGCCTATCAGTCAGACCATCTATATTCCATTCATAAATTTCATTACCACTATAAGATGTATTAGTCTGGTTCCAATCACGTTCTTCTATCAGAACATCTTGAGGGGTCGGTTTAGGATAATAATGGATTTGCATCCTAGGCTTATCAGCGTACCGAATAGTTCCCTTGAACTTATTAAGCTCAGACCAAGATTCTTCCCTATGATTAAAGGATGACTCAAGCTTATCAGCAAATTGCGAAGACATGTCAATAGGCTTAATATTTAAAATAGAAAACTTCTTTTCAAGGAGTTCTTCTAAATCATCATAAGTTTTGATTTTAAAATCCTGAATCTCAGGAGGTCTTTGAATAGAAGAAGTAACAATCTGAGTAGAGGATTGCTTCGATGAAGAGGCAATATCTCTTTTATTGTTACTAATTTGTTTTGTTAAAACAATCAATTCGTCTAATTTAACTTTACTGAGAATTTTTATCAAAATAGTCAATTCATCTAATTTTTTATCAAGTGAACTAATGTGCTCACCCAAAACTTTAACATATAAAGACATATAATTATTTTGAGAAATGAATTTATTAATTTCTGCAATACTAACTGCTGCAATATCATTATCAACAAATCTTCTTTGAAAAGTAGTAAAAGTAATCCCCGTATTATTGGGTAATATAAAAGATGATTGTGGTGGATAAACAGTTTTAATTATTTTTCCACTTCCATCTTGATAAGATCTTTCTAATACATTTATATATAAAGGCAAATAAGTGGTTGTAAACCAAGGCACAAAATACATAATTTGATTATGCAATGCACAAGTTTCATAAAATTCTTGGGAAATATTATGCATATCCTCTTTACTATAAGTTTCAAAAAACCAATTTTTAAACTGGTTCAATTTTTTATCAAAAAATTCATTTTGAGTATGTTTTTGTGCCAGGGATCCTGGACTAAAATATTTTTTGTAAGGAATCATTAAATATCGTTTGGATTAAAGTCCATTTCAGATGCAGAAGGAATATCCTTATCAGACACATTATCACATGCTTGAACAATATTTGTTCGCGGATCAATTTTCATTTTTTCAACTGGACTATGAATCGAAGGAATTGTATGCAAAGATGCAACATGTTTAAGCCTAGCTGGACCATAAATAGGTTCAACTGGAGCTACCACAGAAGGCAATAATCTATTGCTACCATTAAAAGACTGTCTGTTATAAACAGAAGATTTATCATCAAACTGAATGCAAATTTTTCTATCAGGAGTTTGCATAATATGAGAATACTCAAAATTAGTAACTTTATCAGCTAATTGATTTTACGGTATAACCGAATTTAAAATCCAAGTGTTCGGAAAATTAATTTCTTCCCATCGGATAGATCGACGAGTAGTAATTTTTGATTTAACAAAATTTATTTCAAACAAAATAGTTTGATTAGATGTATCATATATTTTACATCTAGGATTCAAAGTAGATACTAATTTATAATAAATCCTATAAGACAAACATATCAGTTCAGAACCAGGTGCATAATTATAACCATGCATTTTAACATTTAATGTTAATGCATCAAGTATATTAACGTCAGATAAAGATAGCTGCAATTAGGCTGCGTATTAAAATAAACTGGACCATAGGCCACTGTAGATTCTATAAAACCCATTAAAGATTGCCAAAAATTTAAATTTCGTGCATCTCTAAGAGCTGCTAAAAATATTTCTGGTAACCCTTTAAGAGTTAATGGTTTAAATACAATTTGAACCATGCCAATATGCAAGAAATTATACCGATTTTTATATAAATCTATATCTCGTTTATTTAATAAACGAATTGTCTGTTCAGGCGAGTTTAAAGACAAAGAAGTCTCAGTAGTTTTAATTAACTGAGTAGTAGATAGTTTATCAAACCAACCATAGTCAAAAATAGTTCTAATCGGAACTTTAGGAATTGTCCATTTGTTTAATAAATCGAGATTTTGGGGTATATCTACCTCTTCTAACCTATCATTTTTAATACTGGATTCTCCCAAGTCCATTTCTTTATCCAAACTATCTATGTTGAATACTTTACATCTGTTACATATTATTCTTACAACATCAGGCTCTGATACCATGTTGGCAGGATCTCTAAGGTGGGCGGTAGTCCGCACGGCCAGATGGATCTAGCTAAATTAGCACCTTTATGCAGGGACATAAAAATTGAAATATATAGGAATTTTTATATAGCGTATGGCTGTATGGAAGGGTCTACCTTTTTACCTGAGCAAAGGGCCTGTCAGGATCTAATACATATTCTAAATGAGCTCGTGTGTTTGGAGGTTCTAACCGGAAAAGATTGCCCTTTTCAACATCTTTTTCGGGCTTAGTAAACCGGCTTACCAGACGTAGTCACTAAGACAAAGCCACTAAGAATAGTACTAGATCCGACTGTACCACCATCTCAGAACCAAGCAAAACTACTACGTAATAATTTCTTTATATTTTGATATAGCAAGATCTTTAAGAATATTACATAAGAGAAGTTAGATATTCAACATAGATATGAAATTTAGCCGGATATAGTCACAATTGGGAGAAGAAGAAGGTTAAGAGGTATCACCTTTGGGACCTGGATGCAAAGGGTCAGACTTGAGAGCAAGGGTCAGTGCCCGAAAATGGAAGGGCTAAGATGTGGTGTCCAAAGTTTGGACTTTTTTGAATTTTTATTATTCACAAAATAGAAAACTTTACAATATTTTTACAAGAGAAGCAATCTAGAGAGAGACTAGAAAAGTTAGAGAAAGAGAGAGGGGAGTCAAAACTCTTCTACCTAAACTAAACAACTCTACGTTTATATAGAAAAAGAAAAAGAATCTATGCACAGTAAAGTGGGTCCCATATGTGGGTCCCTTTGTATAGTAAATGTGGGATCTATCTGTCCCTCAAACAGTAAATCTACTGTGCTTGTGGTCCCCGGTGGCTTTACTGTTCATGTGGGTCCCGGGCGGCGGCTATCTCCATTATCTCAGTTTTTTTTTTCCTTGTATTTTGTCCAATTCTTTCATACGTTGGACAAATTCTTCTACATTATCAATTTCTTCATCAGAGAGTATAACCTCCGGTTGCATTGGTTGAGAATCTTCGATATCATCGTTATTACTACTTCCACTTTTTATTGAAGCATCGGATTCTATCTGCTGAAGTGAATGAAGTAGATTCTGCTTCATTTCTTCAAGATATTCATGGATCATTGCGTCCTTATCACCATCTTGGAAGAGGATTTTTCTGGCAATCTGCCTGACAGAGGGATCGTCCATTTTTCCCTTCGTAGCTTCTGATTCATACTCTTGGATTTTTAGTTTAATAAGGTCCAAGAGTTCTTGTCCATGAAGTGCCTTAGTTTTGGGTTCAATTTTCATTAGTTTGTCCCAAAAATTATTATAAAATGTCCTATAAAGGCACGGTAGCTGGTCCTCAGCATATCCTAATTCGGGAGCCCATTTATGTATCCATGGGATTGAAAATTCAGTAAAAAAATATATCTGATCAATCTAGTCAGGGTAACAGATATGATCTGCTCTGTATAAATCATTGAGATCGGGAGAAATAAGTTTCCATTTTTTGTATAAAATTAAAAACGGTTCTGGTAAAATTTTTATAGTTGGCCCGTGGTATGACCGCCAATTCAGAAACCAATTTGGAATATGAGTATCAAAAATTTTGACACACACTTTGATAAACCAAGTATGCCTGTGTTTATCATTATTATAGTAAAGCACTTTATCAAAAGCTTTAATATAATCCCAGTATGTAAAATTCATTTTGGAATTGTTGAGACTTATCTGCCTCTCTTTCATCGTGGGGATTCCCTAATCTTCAACATATATAATTTGTTTTATAATAATCTTTGAGAAGTTCTAAACTGTCTCATCAACATTATAACCAGCAAAATGCTGAATATTAGCATTTCTAGTTTCGGTTAGAATAGTCTCGTAGTATAATCGGGTTTTGTATGACTTACCCAGGAAATATAATCCATTTATCAAGTACCGTTGGAATATCTTCCATGGTTCATTTTTTCTTGATATCTCAGAATTTTCTACAAGAAATATCATCTCTTGATTTTGTAATTTTTCATAGGACTTGATATTATCATTGCCCTCTTTTGTAACTGAAGCAAACGTATTACTTTGCTTTTGTGCAGCTGAATAAGCCTGCATGTGAGCGTATAACGGACTGACCTTCGGGATATCTTCCAGATAAATAGATGTTTTAGCAGAAGATGAGGAGGATTCTCCCTACGATATTTTTGAGTTTATCAAACTCCTTCTACCATGTTGTATAACTGGAGAATTTTGAGAGGATTCGTATGAAGATCCTTGGCTATAAGCATGAGACGTGATTCTTCCCGGCGAAGAGGAGTATCTTCCTTTGCCTCTACCTCGAACTCTGGTCCAAGGATGATCCATCCTGTAAATATTCACGAGATAAGAAATTGGGTAAAGAATTATCAATTCCCTTTTTATATTGAATCTCAAAATCAAAAGGAGCTAGTTGAGCTTGCCATCTCGCAAATATAATTTTTGAGGCATCATGTGTAAAATCTTTGTCAAACATATACTCATCAATTTTTATTAAAAATTTTTGATTATATAAATCGTCTTGAAATTTTAAAACACACTTAACAATGGTTAACATCTCATGTGCCACAGTAGCATATTTTCGCTGGGCTTAGGACCATTTTCCAGAATGAAATCTAATTAAATATTCATGTTTGTCATTGGGATTAATTTGTTTCAAAATCCCACCAAAACCAATATTCGACGCATCGGTCTCAATTATTTTCTGCCAAGCAGGGTTAGCAAGAGTTAAACATAGTAAAATCTTAACACGTTTTTTAATAGTTTGAACAATAACCGTATGCTTATCAGTCCACGGCTCTTTAGAATTCTTTTTTAGCCTATCATATAATGGGGCTAAATCACGAGAAAGATTTTTATAGAAGGGACAAATATAATTTAAACTTCCCAAAAATCTTTGTAATTGAGTCCTGTCAGTAATAACATCAGGAAATTTATCAACAAAATTAATAGCACGTTGAATAGGAGTAATCTTTCCTTGACAAATATTATGCCCTAAAAAACGGACATTGGTTTGGAATAAACTCATTTTTGGTATAGATATAACCAAACCATTTTGAATAACAATCTTTTTAAAGATATCTAAATGCTTAATATGCATTTCTAAAGTCTTAGAAAAGACTAAAATGTCATCAATATAAACAATAATAAAATCCATATAAGGATTAAAAATATCATTCATTATTTTCTGAAATTCAGAAGGTGCGTTTTTCAAACCAAATGACATAATATTACATTCGTATTGCCCAAATAGGACATTGAAAGCAGTTCTATAAGTATGTTCTTTCAAAATCTGTATCTTCCAATATCCAGATTTTAAATCAAACTTGGAAAATATATTGACATCATATAATCTAGATAATAAATTCTTTTTGTTTGGAATCGGATACCGAATCCATTTTAAAAATTTATTAAGAGGTTTATAATTAATTACCAATCTTGGTACACCTCTTTCCTTTTCTGCGGCATTATTAATGTAAAATACAGTACACAACTAAGGAGACTTGGACGGTTTTATCAAACCTTTTTGCAATAAAGTATCAATTTCTTTTTTGCAAAATTCAACCAGTTCAGTATTCATCTGACATGGTCTTGATTTTGTAGGAATATTATCCTCAGAAAATCCTTCTTCATATGGAAGAGTAGCAATATGCTTTTTTCTGTTCCAAAAAGCACTTAGATGATTAACACAAATATCAATTGCAATCTGTTCGAAAATTAATTTAATTTTTTCCTGTATTTTAGCAGATTTCATTGTATCACAAACATTTATGCTAAATATTTCTAACTGTAAAGAATCAACATGTTTTTGCTTCATATCAATTAAAGCATTAATGTCTCTAGTTACAGGATCCGTAACAAAAGTATAACTAATTTATTTGTTATTAAAAATAGCTTTAAAACCCTTAGCATCAATATGCGTATAAGGATAAATAACATTTATGAAAGGAGTACCGAGAATAATCGGAGGGTATAACTAATTTTTAACCAGAAAAAAGAAATGCGGAATGCAAACTTTATTCTGACAAATATGAGCATTAGGCAATTTATACTTTATATCTAAAGCATGTCTTGATGCAGATCGAACTAAATGAGTCATTTTTTGAAAATATTTAGTAGGAATCAATCCTTCTTGGATGCAACTAACATCGACACCACTATCAATCATCGCGACTTCATTAACATAGAAATTGTTATCAATTAATATTGTACATTTAATCTACCATTTGTGATCATCGGATTATTCATATTGAGAAAAGCAATTCTTTAGCTGAATCTTCTAATGATAAAAAGAAAAATGTTTTGGGAAACGATGAAATTGAGATTTCAAAACAAATTAATTTGGATCGTAAAAATGATATGTTTTTGGGAAATTATTATTATTATTTCTTTTTTTTTTTCTATATAAAGAAGCATTCATTCGCAGAGGAGGAGGCATTAGGCTTTCAACCCTCTCTCTAGTCTCTCTCTTCTTGTAAATCTCTCTCTGGTTTGTAAAAAAATTATTTCAATAAAATTCAGAAAAGGTCCAAACTTTTGGACACCAATCCTGCTCTTGCATATACGAGCATAAGCCCTTGCTTATACGGGCACAAACCCTTGCATCCGGGTCCATAAGGTGATACCTCTTAACCTTTCTCTTCTCCTAGCCAAGACTATGTCCGGCTACATTTCATATCTATGTTGAATATCTAACTTCTCTTACATATTAACTATATTAGATTTGGCTTTATCAAAATATGAAGAAATTATTGTATAACAATATGGCTTGGTTCTGAGATGGTGGTACAGTCGGATCTAATACTATTCTTAGTGACTACGTCTGGTAAGCCGGTCTAATAGCCCGTTGAAGAAGTTGAAAAAGGGCGATCTTTTATCGGTTAGAACCTCCAGACACACGGGCTCATTAAGAATATGTATTAAATTCTAGACAGACCCCTTGCTTAGGCAAAAGGATAGATCCTTCCATACAACCTGTTGTTATATAAAAATTCCCTTATATTTCTATTCTTATATTCCAATATAAGGGTACTTGAATAGCTAGATCTATCTGGCCGCGCGGACTACCGCCTGCCTTTTCCGATATTGCTAATCTAGTATCAGAGCCATGTATCTTTTATAGTATATGTGTAACAGATGTGAAGTATTCAACATAGATAGTTTGGATAAAAATGGATTTGGGAGAATCCCATGTTAAAAATGATAGGTTAGAAGAGGTGGATGTACCTCAAAATTTAGAACTATTAAATAGATGGACTATTCTTAAAGTTCGATTCGAACTATTTATGATTATGATTGGTTTGATAAACTATCTTCGAAACAATTAATTAAAACAACTGAGCAGTCTCTTGCTTTAAGTTCGTCTGAACAGACTATTCGTTTATTAAATAAACAAGATAGCGAGATTTATAAAAATCGATATAATTTTTTTGCATATTGGCGTGGTTCAAATTACATTTAAGCCTTTAACTCTTAAAGGATTACCAGAAACATTTTTAGCAGCTTTACGTGATCCACGTAATTTAAATTTTAGACAATCTTTAATGGGTTTGATAGAATCTACGTGATCTATGGTCCAGTTTATTTTAATACACAGCCTAATTTACAGCTGTCTATGTCTAATGTGAACATATTAGATGCATTAACATTAAATGTTAAGACTCATGGTTATAATTATGCTCCTGGTTCTGAACTCATATGTTTATCTTGTAGGATTTACTATAAGTTATTGTATACTTTGAATCCTAGATGTAAATTATATGATTCATCTAATCAAACTATATTGTTTGAAACAAATTTTATAAAATCCAAAATTATGACTAGACGACCAATTAGGTGGGAAGAGATTAATTTTTCGTCTACCTGGGTACTGAATTCTGTGATATCACCTAGTTAGAATGCTGATAAAGTAACAAATTCTGAGTATTCTCATATTACGCAAACTCCATATGGGCAAGTTTGTATTCAGTTCGAGGATAACTCGTCTGTTTATAACAGACAATCTTTTTCTGGTAATAGTAGCAATAGATTATTGCCTTCTGTGCCTTCTATGATAGCTCCAGTCGACCCTAAATATGGTTCAGCTAGACTTAATCGTGTTACATCATTGCATGCTATTTCTTCTACTGATAGACCTGTTAATCATTTAAAGATTAACCCAAAAACAAATATTGTTCAAGCATGTGATGACACATCTGATAAGGATATTCCTTCTGCATTCGAAATGGATTTTGATCAAAATCGTATTTAATGATTCCTCACACAATTGATTTTAGTCCAGGATCACTGTCAAGAAAATATATTCAAAAAGAATTTTTTGATAATAAATGGAACCAATTTAGAACTTGATTTTTTGAAGCTTATAGCAAAGAAGATATGAATAATATTTCTGAAGAGTTTTATGAAACTTGTGCATTACATAATCAAATTATGTATTTTGTACCTTGGTTTATAACCACTTATTGGCCTTTGTATATTAAGGTTATTGAGCGTATTTATAAAGATAGTAATGGAGACATTATTAAATCAGTCTTTCCTCCACAATCTTCTTTTGTTATGCCTAATAATACAGGTATTACTTTTAATGTTTTTCAACGATTTATTGATAATGAAGTTGGAAAAGTAAGTATTTCAGAAATTAATATAAGTATTTCAGAAATTAATAAATTAATTTCTCAAAATAACTATCTGGGTTTATATGTTAAAGTTTTAGGAGAACAAATTGTTTCTCTTGATAAAAAGCTTGACGAATTAACAGTTTTGATAAAACTCATTAGTAACGTCAAATTAGATGAGCTAATGAGGTTAACCAAGAAACTCAGTGACAATAATGAGCTAATGAGCTAATGAGAACAAATTGAGATGTTGATGCAATAGCTTCCTCGTCAAAAACAACATCTGCTCCTCCATATATTGTCACTAGTTCTATTCAACGACCTCCCGAGATTTCAGAATTTAAAATAAAAACTTTTGATGACTTAGAATATTTACTTGAAAAGAAATTTTCTAATTTAAATACTAAACCTATTGATTTATCCGCTCAATTTGCTGATACGCTGGCTAATTCTTCTAATTATAGAGAAGAATTAATGTCTGAATTTAATAAGCTTAGTAATAGCACTAGGCATCCCCAATTTGCTAGTAAGCCTAGAATGAAAATGACTTATTACCCTAGGCCTACTCCTCAGGATGTTCTTATAGAAGAACGAGATTGGAACCAGACTAATACCTCTTATCGTAGAAATGAGATTTATGAATGGAATTTAGATGGTTTGTCTGATAGACAAATGACTATATTAGTACATAGGATGATGATGTACGCAACGATTTGCAAAATTACTATCCCTAAGAATTTGGACAAAGTCATATACAAAATGATAATTGCAGGTTTTACAGGACAACTCCGAGGATGGTGGGATAATTATATGTCCTTAGAAGATAAAGCTGCAATAATAGACGCTGTAAATATGGAAGAAGGTACGGATAATTTAGGTCATAAATTAATTGCAGGCCGAGAAGATGCGGTCTATACTTTAATGACTATTTTAGAACATTTTAGTGGTAGATTTACCAGTAACTTTGAGTCTATTAGAACTCTGTTGAATGGTCTAAGATGTAGACATCTACGAGAATTTTGATGGTATAAAGATACTTTTCTTAGTAGGGTTCTGTAATTACCTGAAAACCCTAGTGAACATTGGAAAGCTAAGTTTATAGACGACCTTCCCTCATTATTTTCTGAAAGGGTTAGAAAAACTCTTCGTGGTAATTACGGTGAAATTCCGTATAATAGTTATACTTATGGAAACCTGATAGGTGTTTGTACACAAGAAGGCTTAAACTTGTGTAACGAATTAAAATTATCTCAACAGCTTAAGATGGATAAGCTTAAGGAAAAATCCCAATTAGGAGATTTCTGTGCTCAATTTGGTATGCCTCAACCTTATATTCATAATAGGAAGAAAAAGGGTAGGTATATTAAGACCTCCAATCCAGATGGTTTATATTTTTATAAGAAAAAGAGATCTAGATATAGGTCTAAAGGAGAGCGTGAAGCTAGAAAAGCTCATCGTAAGTCTACTAGATTTACGAAGAATAGGTCTAAGCGAGACTTAGCCAAAATCAAGTGTTATAGATGTGGTAATTTTGGCCACATAGCCCCTAACTGTAAGTTAGAAAAGCTTAAAGCTTTAGAACTTGATAATGAATTGCATGATAAGATTTATGGTATGTTATATACTTCCGGTTCTGAATCCGATTATGAAAATGAAAAATCAGATTCCGAAGTAGAAGTTGATTTACTGGATTTCTCTGATGAAGAAATAGGAAATAATATTTCTGCTTGTAATACGTGCACAAATGATACTTGTGTCTGTGAAAATGATGCAATTTATCAATTACAATCTCAATTTCAAGATTTGAATATTCGTACTATTACTTCTGAAAATGTAATAGAACTTTTAAAGGAAGTTACTGATAATAACCTCCAAGAAAAAATTATTAATTTGGCAGCAAGTTCCAGTTCTGGTACTTCAAACCTTGCTAGTCAAAAAAATGAATTTAAATATTCTATTCCTTATTCTTTATCTGAAGTCCAACAACGACTTTTGAAAAACATACTCCTTCTAGGGAAATTTCTTTTAACGATCTAAAAATTGAAATTGAAAATTTGAAAAAGGAGATTAAATCTCTTAAACAAAATCAAATGATTTGTGATCATAGGATTACGCAAATAAAGAATTATAATTCTTTAGTTGAAAATCCTAATGATAAAGGCAAAATTGTTTTGGAACAATCCAATGATATTGCTGAATCTTCAAAACAACTTGATTTAAGTCTTAAACATGATATGTTTTTAGGAATGATGCAAATTGTTACTGCACATAAATGGTACATTAAATGTACGATTTTGATTGATAATCATTATTATGTGAATGACATTGCTATGACTGATAGTGGTGCTGATGTTAGTTGCATTCGGGAAGGTTTAGTACCTTCTAAATATTTTCAAAAAACTACTCATATGGTAAAGTCTACATCAGTACATGCATTGGATATATAATATAAACTGCCAAATGCGTATATCTGTCAGAATAAAGTCTGTATACCGCATTTCTTCTTTCTAGTTAAAAATCAGTTATATCCTCCAATTATACTTGGAACTCCTTTTATTAATGCAATATACCCGTATACGCATATAGATGCTAAGGGTTTTCATGCTACTTATGATAATAAAACAATTAATTATACATTTGTTACGGATCCAGTAACTAGAGATATTAATGCTTTGATTAATATGAAGCAAAAACATGTTGATTCTTTGCAGCTAGAGATATTTAGCATTAGTATATTTGATGTTTTGAAATCTGCTAAAGTTCAGAAAAAAATTAAATTAATTTCTGAACAGCTTGCTATTGATATATGTGCTGATCATCCTAACGCTTTTTGAAATAAAAAAAAGCATATTGTAACCCTTCCATATGAAGATGATTTTTCAGAGGAAAATATTCCTACTAAATCTTGACCTTGTCAGATGAATTCTGAATTAGTTGAATTTTGTAAAAAAGAGATTGATAATCTTTTACAAAAGGGTTTGATAAAACCGTCCAAGTCTCCTTGGTCGTGTACTGCATTTTATGTTAATAACGCCACAAAAAAAAGAAAGAGGTGTGCCTCGTTTAGTTATTAATTATAAACCACTTAATAAGTTTTTGAAATGGATTCGGTATCCGATTCCAAATAAAAAAGATTTATTGTCACGATTATACGATGCTAATATCTTTTCAAAATTTGATTTAAAATCAGGATATTGGAAAATTCAGATTTTCAAAGAGCATACTTATAGAACTGCTTTTAATGTCCTATTTGGACACTATGAATGGAACGTTATGCCTTTTGGGTTAAAAAATGCTCCTTCTGAATTTTAGAAAATAATGAATGATATTTTCAACCCATATCTGGATTTTATTATTCTTTATATTGGTGACATCTTAGTATATTCTAAGACATTCGAATTGTATATTAAGCATTTAGACATTTTAAAGAAAATTGTCATTCAAAATGGTTTGGTTATTTCTAAACCCAAAATGAGTTTGTTTCAAACTAACGTTCGCTTTTTAGGACATAATATTTGTCAGGGAAAGGTTACTACCATACAATGATCGATTGATTTTGCATCAAAATTTCCTGATATTATTACTGATAGGACACAATTACAAAGATTTTTAGGAAGCTTGAATTATACTGCTCCTTTTTACAAAAATCTTTCTTGTGATTTAGCCCCATTATATGACAGGCTAAAAAAGAATTACAAAGGGCCTAGGACTGATAAACATACGGCTCTTGTTAAGGATATTAAAAAATGAGTTATATCTCTGCCATGTTTGACTTTAGCTAACCCAGCTTGGAAGAAGGTAATTGAGACTGATGTGTCTAATATTGGTTTTGATGGGATACTAAAACAGATTAATCCCAATGATAATTGTGAATATCTTATTCGCTTTCATTCAGGTAAATGGACTAAATCCCAGAAGAAATATGCTACTGTGGCACATGAAATGTTAACTATTGTAAAATGTGTTTAAAAATTTCAAGATGATTTATACAATCAAATTTTTTTGATAAAAACTGATGCTCAATCAGTAAAATATATGTTTAATAAGGATTTTAAACATGATGCCTCAAAAATGATATTTGTAAGATGGCAGGCTCAATTAGCCCCATTTGACTTCGAGATTCAATATAAAAAGGGAACTGATAATTCTCTACCCGATTTCTTATCTCGTGAATATCTGTAGGATGGATCATCCTTGGACGCCAATTAATAGAGGAAGAGGTAGAGGAAGATCATCCTTGTCTCAAAGACCATCTCAAAGATCATCTCCAGGATCGTCATACGAATCCTCTACTAATTCTCCTGTTATACAACATGGGAGAAAAAGCTTAATAAATGCAATGGTATCTCAGAAAGGAGAATCTTCGTCTTCTAAGACATCTATTCATCTGGAAGATATTCCATAAGATCAGCCGTTATATCGACATATGCAAGAATTCTTGAATCAAAAGCAATGATACCTTTGCTTTTATTGCAAAAGAGGACACTGATATGAGGTCCTATGAAAGATTGCAGAAACAAGAAATGATATTTCTTGTCGAAAACTCTGAGATTCAGAGAAAAAATGAACCTTGAAAGATATTTCAAAGATATTTGATTGAGGGATTATATTTCCCGGGTAAGTCATACAAGACTCGAGCTTATTATGAAGAAATTCTCAAAAATACTGATAGTGTTGATTTTAACCATTTTACTAACAATTATAATCCCAGTGGAAACGTTTGTAACTTTTCCAAAATTATTATTAAGAGGATTATATCCATTGAAAATTGGGGCATATCCTCAATGAAAGAAAGACAGATTGTCTTGAATAATCAAAAGATCAATTTAACTTATTGGGACTATGTTGAAGCCTTTAATAAAGTGCTATATTATAATAATGATAAACTCAAACATACTTGGTTTATCAAGGTTTGGGCAAACATATTTGCCAAACACATTCCAAATTGGTTCTTACAATGGTGGCCATACCACGGCCCGACAATCAGGATATTACCTGAACCATTTCTTATATTATACAAAGATTGGAAGAAGGTCTCTCTAGACCTGAATGCATTATACCACGCAGTTCATAGCTGCTAGACAAGATTGATCAGATCTACTTCTTCATAGAATTCTCAATACCATGGATTCACAAATGGACTCCCGAATTAGGGTATACCGAGGATCAGATTCCTTGTTTGTACAGGGTATTTTATAATAATTTTTGGGATAAATTGATGAAATCAGATCCTAAACTCATATATTGCATGGACAAGAATTGATGGACTTAATTAAATTAAAGGCCCGAGAATACACGGAGATATCCGAACAAAATAAAATGGAAGACCCTTCTATCCGACATATTGCCAGGAATATTTTATTTCAAGAAGGGGATAAAGAACAGATGATTGCAGATTATTTAAAAGAAATGAAGAGGAATTTATTGCTATCCCTCGACAGATCTGACACTTTCATGAAAAGTGGAAGTAGTAATGATGATATTCTACAAGTAGTAATGAGGAATTTATGATTACTGTTATTATTACTATTATTATTACTACTATTATTACTATTATTATTATTACTATTATTATTATTATTATTATTATTATGTTTATTATTATTATGTTTATTATTTTGTATTCATAGGTGCCTAATCTATTTCAAATCATTTTGTCGTAGATTTTAAATAATATATTATGTGTCATTAATTTTACTTACTAATTTATTCATAATGATTTTCATGATGTTGGTTAATTTTTGTTATTATTGTTATTATATATTTATCGATTTACCACTATATTTATTAAATAACAGCTTAATTCAATTCAATTTCCTAATTTATTTAATTTCTAGTCCAATTCTATCCAATTTATGTCACTTCTAGCTTAAATTGAGTCCAATTTGGCTCAATTTTTAAATTCCAAATCCAATTCTAATTTGACCCAAATCCGGATGACGCGGATCCGACCCATTTTATAATTTTTAAATCCCAGTCGTTGATCAAGATTGATCCAATGGCTGAGATTAAATCTCCCATTGCTTTCCTTTTTAATTAAACCTATACCTCAAAACCCCAAAATCAAAACCCTAAAACATTGGCACCCTACCAGCCGCCATCCCCCTTCTCTCTCTCCATCGACTCTCTCTCCTTCAACATCCTTACCGCTGCCGATCCATTGCCGATCGGCGACCCCCGCCAGCAGCCGCCTCACCGCCGTCTCCCTCAACCTCCACTTCTCCATATACTCCGACCTAAGGAACCCATCTCCATCACCGCCCCTACACTCTCAACCTCCACGCCGTGCTAACGATAAAACCCGCTCGCAGTCGCCTCCTCCACGGTCAATAACAGCCTCACCGACGCCTCCCTCAACCTTCCTCCACCACCACAACTACGACCCCATGATCGGTGAAACACCAAGATGCCGTTTCCGCCTCCAGCCGGTGAACTCCCTCGGTCTTTTTCCTCTTGTTTGCTATCTCTTTACCGATACATCCTCGTCGGAGTTGATGACTGACGAGGATTCGATGAACCCCATTTCAATTATTGACTGGTTTTTGGTTTCAATTTGGTTGCTTTACTTGCAGATTACCCCGAAACATGTTCTTAGATTTAAAATTCGTGATGTTTAGGATGTGATTTTGACTTGATTGTTTCGATTTCATGTTTATTAAATCCTTTAGATTATCATACGTGAAAATCCCCAATTTTTATGAACATTTGTATATAGGGATTTATGCAATCTCTTAAACATATCCCTTCTGTGTGTTGTATGATTAGTTTAACATTGGTTAGGCGTAGACTTTGCTACTGAATTAGAACTAGAAGCTTGTTTTCGTGAAATTTGGCTACTTTGGTACTCGTTGGATAATTCGAATCTGCCCATCTCTGAATTGAAGTCCAAGATGGCTTGTAGTGTAATAACGTGATTTTTTCTACTTGTGCCAATAGGTGATTTAATTATGAGAAGATCTTTCATGTTCCTTATTTTTCATTTTATTGAATTGGGACGATCTTGTTACTCGGGTGTCCTTAACGACTTTGACGAATGGTTTACTCTAATTGATTTTACTTTAATTGATTTTGCTTCTTTTTATTTCAGTATTTACATAATTATGGTAAGTGTTGGATTTGATTGCTTTGTCTCAACTGATTTTTGAAAACCTGTGGCAGTCCAATGCTAGATCCTTTTGGTAAGCCTAGTTTTTTTTGACTCTAGTATATCTTTTTTTAAAAAAAAACTAATTGTGATTTCTTGAGTATCCAATTATGTATGGCAAGTCTTGGCTGTCCAGTGTCTTTATTCTGCCCCTCTTTTAATTCAAAAAAATATTCTCACCTACCTATTTATGGTAAACAGATTCTTTTACATTGAATTAATGATTCATTCTTTTGTTTAAGGAAAAACAAATTCCTTTAATTAATTGGAGAATATTCTCCCAGCCTTTTTTTTTTTTGTGACTGCTTCTACTCCCCACTATATAAGCAGTCTCTCTTCTCTCATATAACACGTTTAACGACATCCACTCTATCTACACGCACAATTTTTTTTTTTTTCAGTTCTATTTTGCTTTCGCTTTGGAAGGGTCAGCTTTGGCTTTCTCTTGCTGTTCTGTTCCTCTACTGTGTGCTACTTAAAGTTTTTTTAATCTTATTTATTGTCTATTATTGCCAACTGGTTAGTTCTCTTAACGACGCATTCAATTCTTGCGTGCTAGTTATGTGTAACATTAAACTCTGTACTAGTTAACTAAGAAAGTTAAATGCCTTAGCATTCCATGGAAAGCATCCAGGTATGTTTTCCCGAGCTTAAAATATGAATGTGCAATTTCTGGTTTGGCTTGTGTGATTATGATTATTACTTGTTTATTTCTATAAGCAATCTTTTTGTTCAATGATTATACTTTTCTACGCACAACATGCTCTCACCAGTTATTATATTAAACATATGAAATAGGATGCCCGCTTCGTATTTTATTTGTGTGAATCCAAGACGACCTTTGCACATCTCATAACCCCTTTGGCGTGAGCCTGCCTGGGACCCTCGGATCTCGACAGTGTCAAAGGTTGGTTATGGGTTATCAAAGGACGTTTTTTGATTCTGGGATTGGCTTGGTGTTTTTGGTTTCTTTTTAACAGGTTTTCTCTTGAAGGCAATTTATTGGGAGAAAGGAAGAGTTGCCAAGGGGCTAAAGTGCTGCATCACTTCATCCTATATATTTCGTTTCTTTATTTTTGGGTCTATAATAATGTTGTATAAACACTAATACATAATGAAAACCTATGAGGACTGCTTTTGGGGGCGGGGATTATGTGACTTGAATGTTTTTATAACATAACTATTTTATCATTTAGGCAATGCGTTCTAGGATTATTAATTAACCCTTATCTAAATTTGATTGAATTTAATTTTTTTTGCATGCCTTTTGTTTGGGGTAGTCTAGGTATAACTTAATGAATCTTTTTATTATAAATTGTGTCTTTTCTATCTTCTAGCTTATCTAATTCCCTTCTTTATTTATTTTACGCATTTTATTACTTTATCACGTAGTTAATTATTAATTAGATAATAACTAAGTTGCATGTTTAATTTGTTTATTATCTTTTATCCTTTAAACGCCTAGTTAAATGTTAAGTTAATCAATCGACCTTTGCTTATATAGAAATCCCCATGTAATATATGAGTTCGGTCGGGACCCACATTTGTAGACCTCGAAAGGTGCCTAACACCTTCCTTTCAAGGTAACCTGAACCCTTACCCAAATTTCTGGTTGACGTAGACTAATTAAAATAAGCTTGTAATTAGCTTAGAATGGTTCCCTAACGCACCTTAATTCATTAGGTGGTGACTCTTCTCTTTTAAATTATCCTAAAAGAGTTGTCATGTCGAATCCCGCTTTTCGCGAGAAAAATGAGGCGCGACAGGGATTATTCCTATTTTTCAATTTAAATATGTATTGTTTTATAACGGGAATCGTACCACCTTATTTACTGGATTATGAGCTTTTGGAACTAGAGATGAGGTTTTAGAACTTCGATCGAGGCTGATTTCGGTCCATTATTTATCCACTCATTTTACCACTACTATTTACTTCGGTTGAGGGATATTTCGATCCTTTGTACATGATTATGATGATTTAGTCCTAAGCATGATCTCGGGCAATGGATTTACAGATTTACATCCTTTTAGTTGTTGTTCGAGTCCGTGCACTGATTTATATATATATATCTCCGTTACTGGACAGAGTAGATGGATTATGATGATTATTGGAAGTACTGGATCGGGACCAGACAGTGTATACATATTTCTCAAATCCCCTAGGGGCCCCTTCATCCGAGAGCCATCGTACCGGAGAAGGATGGTCTTCATAGGTCTTGCCTTTGTGAGCTAGGTGAGCTGGAGGAGGTGTATACTCTTGGTATGGTATGGTACTTGGAACATTATGGAATTCAGATTGAATTTGGTTTGCTATTGGTTTTCGTACATTCATTCATGCGCATTGCCTATCACCAGTATGTTTGTTTGGCACCTATACTTATCGGTCTTATGGGGGGCTTTATAGGTACATATTATGGTTGCTATTTGCCGAGTGTTTTTCGTGAACCTTCCGGGATTATGGGGGTCCGATTAGGTAGTTGTTTGCCCGGACTATCCGTTTACTTATTATTGGCTATTATGGTTAGTTCGTTGCAGGTTGATTGTGGACTGGTACCTGAGATTGGAGGTACTTTTCTAATTCCTTTATCTTTCTCGGTGAGTTATATTATTGTTGGCTTCCCCAGGATTAGTCACCCTTTGGGTATAGACTTGATGATGCTAGTGTTAGCTCCTTTACTTGGCTATGGACCTCGAGAGGTTAGGTTGACTCCCTCAGGTAGTTACCTTTGAGTTAGCCCTATATATGTGTGTGTATATATATATATATATATATGTATGGTATTACCGTATATCCATCTCTTCCTTGGTCTATCCATGTTGTATATATATCCTTGGCCTTATATACTATTATGTATACACTTCCTTCCTCTTTATTGTATATTGGCTAGTGATATACGGTATTATACTTTAGCCCCTGATTACTGTTAGGATGGGATAGAGTAACCTTATAGCTCCATTAGCCCATCATGTTTAGTTGCTTGAATAATTGCCTGTAGTATGCATTCATGCCTTACATGTATTTATACTTGCATTAGTTCTGAAGCTCAGTTGGCCGATGCCTACTGAGTACCACGTGTTTGGTACTCATACTACACTTCTGCAGCCTGCAGTTTATAGTATGAGTTATTACTGTTGATGTGTGTATCGTGCGGAGCAGCTATGGATCGGAGATTTGGGGTGAGCTCCTAGCGTTTTGGAGTATCCCTGCTCTCCCTCATATAATTAGACTGTTCTCTATGTTGTATCAGAGACGACTTGTATATAAATGCATTTTCATGTATTTCACTTAAACTCCTGTTGTATTAGTAGCTCTTGTAGTGGCTCCACTAGGTTTTGGGATTATATTAGCCTTTTTATCATATTTATTCCGTTGTTTCTTCATTTCTCTTGGTAGTCCATTACTAGCTGTTCCGAACTATAGGTTGGCTTACCTACTGGTGAGTTATAGCAGGTGCCATCATGACCTGAGAAATCGGGTCGTAACAGGAATTTCATGCGGTTGAATATTTAAATTTTGATAAATTTCTTTAACCAAAGCTTTTGCCCATGTTCTTTATATTCCGGGCTAAAAGAATTGCAATTAAATAAATTTGGGGGATAGGAAAAAAAATATTTTTAAAATATTTCAACTATAGCTACAATAGCATTCTTAAAAATGCATTATCTTTATACTCAATAAAAAGTGATGAGATAGACCATATATGTATTAAAATTTTAGAAATAGTAGGATAATACGATCCAGAAAAAACTTTTGTAGCATCATAAAATGATTTTAAAAAATCTTCAAGTGCTTCTATTTGATCCCAATCATTTTCATTGAGTTGATTACTAGGATAAGCGTTATGATAATTAAACATCATAGTAATAGGCTGTCTATATGTATAAGCATCTTCAATCATTTCATAAAAAGAATTCCATCTAGTTTTAACTTGTTTTGGAATTTTTTTATACGGAAGTTCACACCCATGACAAAATTCTTTATATTGTCTAATTCTACTACTATTATGCATATGAAAAATTCAAAACACAACATTTTCAACTTTATCACAAGGATTACCAAATAACTGAATACCATCCT
Source organism: Capsicum rhomboideum (assembly GCA_031232105.1). Classification (NCBI taxonomy): domain Eukaryota; kingdom Viridiplantae; phylum Streptophyta; class Magnoliopsida; order Solanales; family Solanaceae; genus Capsicum; species Capsicum rhomboideum. Next base: position 16,021,676 of record CP124707.1, on the reverse strand, counting down.
TCATAACTAAATTTAATATATGTGCAACACATTTAACATGAAAAGCATAATTACTAATTGGACAAATTCTAGTTTCTAGATGAGAAATAACATTTAAATTAGCAGAAGCATTATCTAAAGTAATGCTAATCACTTTATCAGATAGACAATAATATTCTAAAATATGATCTACAGTAGAAGCAATATAAACACCGTTCTTTTATGTTCACAAATTTTATAAGCAATAATTCTTTTTTGCAAATTTCAATTATAATCAACCCAATGTGCAGTAATAGTTAAATAATCATTACCGTTAGAACTACAACCCATATTAGTAGTAATAGCAGCCCTACAATCTATTATGTAAAAATAGCTACGATGAAATTGTATATGTTTTTCTTGAAATTCAAAAATATCTCTTTTTACCATACTTCTTGAAAAATCTTCAAAACTGAGATTATATGTATCCCGAATATATGTTATAAACCCTTCATTTTCTCAAAAATTAAAAGGCAAACCACAAATAGATCATTTTAGCAAAATTTTCATGATCACGATTCCTATTATAGGGCCGTTGTGTAACAGGACCAGTCAGGTTTGAAGGGTTTAGTTCACTTTGAACCATGTTTGACCCGACAACAGATGGTTAAATGTTAGAACCGGCAGTTTGACGGGAAGCCATATATGCATTCCATTCTCTCGGTTGTTTCTTAATCAAATGGGATTTTAACCCCCCAGTTGAACCTCCAGACCCGCCAGATACATTATTTCACTTTTGCTTACAAATATCACATGTAGTAACAGTTTTTTCATCATTCAAATAACAAAATTTTCACACATTTGATTTTAAAGTACGTTGTGTCGTGGTCTTACCCCTAACAGAAGGAATAGGGGGACGACTAGCTCCAGCCTGAGGATTATCCTGAGTTAGAGCTTCGACACTAGCGGGAGCGGGACTAGTCGGTGTATCATATAAACCATCATCCACATGTAATTCTACTTCTTCATCTAATTCATCTTCAAAATCATTATACAATCTCTCGAAAGCTTCATGGGGAATAGAGGTATTGATATTAATTTCTATGATAGAGGGATGGACAAAATCAACTTCATTAACATGCGTAAAATCATCCGTATTAAATCTAACTTGAGGCAAGTGAGAAGAACTAGAAGAACCTTTATTTTTTTTATTACCAAATTTTATCAAACCTTTTGCTTTTTGTGCAATATTTTTTTTATCGATTTTTTTTGAGAGGAATCCATAATATAATAAAATAAAATATGTAAGTTGCAAATTAAAACAAACAAACCACAGCTAATAAACATGAGAAATAAATTAAAAGACTAGAGTGGAACGAATGTACCAAACATCTGCCGTAAATGTAGACGATTATAACCGAAATTTGAAACTTAAAAAAGATTACTCCTCCAAAAGTCACCAAATTATACTTTAATTGCAAAATAATAACAATAATTATAAAATTTATAGATATTGAGAGTAGAAAATTGAGAGAGAATGAGAGTTGAAATAGTGAATAAAAATTTGAATAGGGGAGGGGTATTTATAAGATTTTAGAAAGGGAGGGGGCGGTTGGGGCAGCTGGGGGTCAAACTAGCCGTTGGGGGACCCCATTAGCCGTTGCCAATGGTCCCCAGCGGCTAGTTACCGTTACAGATTTTTTTAAAAAAAAAATAAAAAAAATTAAAATTCACCGGACCGAACCGAGTCGAAACTGGTATGAACCGGTATCGGATTCCCGATAGGAAACCACGGTTCCATTCCAATTCGGGTTCCAGTACATGGCATACTGTTTCGTACCAGTTCCTTCCGGATCGGTACATACCGGTAGCAGTACCGAAATGGATCGAAACGATACTGGCACATACCAGTCCGGTGGCCAATTTTAGTGTTAGGCACCTTAAAGAATCCGCTAACATGCGGTTGACCGATGGATTTAAAACTTTTATGGGTAACAAGGTTAAGGATCATTATAAAAGAAATGGGTGAAAATTTATAACCTTGCTCTTAAAATAAAAATTAAGTTTCCATAATATTTAAGCTTTTATTCAGAATTTAAACACTTGACTCTGTTTTTCGAAAGTGAGGAATTAGTTTAAATTGTTTAAAGGAGGCATGAGAAAAGTTTTTCTTTCACAATTTAAAGCTTTACTTTTTTCCTGAACCAAAGACTACAATTGAGGTAGTTGATTGAAAAATTTTCATTCATTTTCACGTAACTTTAATATTGAAACAATATACTTAAATAGTAAGAAAACCAAATTTAGCTAAAAACGTACTCATTCGGGGATTCATCGAAGTTAAACAAAAATAACAATTAAAGTTGTTAGTATACAAGAATATGTAAGAATATCAAAGATAAGGAAAATGACTTTAGGCTTTTAGCCCAAAATCTAATACTAGTTATTTTTCCCCACTTCCTTTTTCTGATCGTCTGACGAGAAGTCTTCAGAAGTGTTGTGAAATATTTATTTTTATGAACCTATCTCCTTTTCTGTGAGGGAGTGGGTAGGCCGGAGATGGAATGACTCGAGAATTATTCAAGAAGAATGCCACATCCATATGGACTCGTCTCGGGAATTTCATGCATACAAAAAAAGAAGGATAAGGAAAGATCTTAAGGTCTGAACCAAAATGAACAATACATGAACAACTTTGCAATATATTAATTCAAACCACACATTATTTACTACTTCACATATGGTAATGTTTGAAATTTGGATAAAGAAATGTCATGGACGAACAAACAAAACTTAATTTAAAAAAGTAAAATCATACAACTAAGTAAATAAATGTCGAGCTATAATAGACTACTAGTTTCAAGCAGACAAAATTAACTCCTTTAAAAATTACCAAACAAAGTAGAAACTCATAAGTTGAATGGAAATGCATGTGGTTGATCCTAAATTTTATTAAAACTTTATCACGACACAACTATCAATCAGCTACACCAAAATACAACCTGAAAAGAATTCGCTTATGAGAGGTATATTGAATTAACAACTAGTGATATCTTGCCAAACATAACCAATAACTAGTAGAGGATTTGTCTAGGTAGAGTAGGAAAGAAAAAGAATTTGAATAATGATCAGGTGAGACTTAAGCTAGACAAATACTTGATTCTTAGAGAAAAAAATTCACAAAGAGACTTTAGTTAAATTGAAGACTTAATTTCTTATCAAAATATTCAAACAGGGGTCAAAGAGGAGGGGATTTAAGATATTCACAGGGTGTAAAATAACAAGTTCACAACCTTGAACAGAATGGGCAATGTGAAAAAGCGTGTGAGGTAAAATCGCATACTATCGATAGCTTTAGCAAGAAAACAGCAGAACTCAAGATCAAACATGTTGGAATCATAGATAACACGTATTAATAGTATTCATCAAGAGGGAAAGAATTCTAGCTTACCAGCAGGACCATTATAAAAAAAAATCTGTTTAAAGGACGTTGAGGCTGACGGGGATAAGGTTTTTGAAAGTTAAAGAGTCAAAACACACTTTTAAACATGCTTATAAACTTCTAAAAAATGCACAAAGAAACAAATGAAGAAATCATTCCGTAGATTTTCACGATCTAGCATTGATTGAGTAAAGTTTAAGACAATCAAATACGACTTTGGAAATTAGATACAAGTTCAAAATTTTTGTCACAGAGAATAGATGCGGCATTTTAAAATCTCGCAACAAACTAAGAAGGAAACTGAATTATGTCCTCTGCTTAATGGTTGAGAGGATACATTAAATATATCCCCGATCACTCGGTTCATTGGACAATCTCAAAATACACAGAGATAATAATTTACACAAATAATCATTGTGTCGGAGGGGATTGAAATTGGGAGTAAAACTAAATCGAAGTAGAGAAAATCCCAAAGATTCAAACTTTACCCTTTGAAAAAATTAATCAAAAGAGAGACAATTTCAAAGGGGTCATCTAACAGATCATTTGAAGCTTTGTCTTTTCAAATACATGGGTATTTTAACATTTAAATAAGTATTGCTACAGCCAAGCACATTGTGACAGAAACACACAACTGAATCATGATTTAAATCCACCCAACTGGAGGATTTTTAAAGAAAGGAACACTTAAAGAAATTTTTCTAAGCAGTGAAGCAAAATTTGACTGATTGCTTAAATATGCCAACTCATTATACAAAGAAGCAAGCTGAATTATAACAAACTAAACCATTTCATGCCCGAAAGAACACTACCACAGAAAATAGTTTTAGTGTCAATTGTTTAGGGGCATTAACTTAAATGCCACTAAATCATTCTCTAATAGAACAATTAGCGACATTAAAAAATAATTGTCAATGATTGACCACTATTACCTAAACAATTCTCTAAGGGCTTTTATTAATGGGATTCCTTTATTAATTGTTTATGACCTCTTTTATTAGAACCGGCCCAAAGAATACAAAGCCAAAAAGAAATATCAAGGAAAATCGAGAAAAGAGGAAAGTTGTCTCGAAGCTCTGAAACTCACATCGTCTTCGTTGTATCCCAAGCTCTGCCGGAGTTCACATCTGAAAGCTCCGACAAGGAAAATCGCATACTGAAGCTCGCCGGATTTGGTAAGTTCAACGAAAGGAAAATTGCTACTAGTAATTCAATCATAGCAATTTGTCTTTCTTTCAGCTCTTTTTCAGTAAAATCGCTACTAGCAATTCAATGAAAGGTATATAAATTCTGAATTTCAGCAACGAAAGGTATATATAAATTTTCTTCTCACTCGCTGGTAATTCTCTTTTTCTCCGCATTTTTTTGATAAATATGTACATGCATGTGTTATCAGCTTATAGTTTTCTTCTGATTTTATTATAATTTGGTTTTAATTCTAGAACCACAAAGTGTTTGACAAAATATCTAGAAATTTTTACTTTCTACGGCTGTGTTGGCATTTTCTGTCTATAAAGTTACTTTGACTCCTTTTAGATTTCATTTTTCCGAATCTTGAGTTTGATTTATTTAGGCACAATATAGATTTGGTGAAAACATAGCTGGAAAAACCTGTATATATTAATCATATTTTGTTTTCTTCTGTATTTAGCTCGAGAAGTCGATTCAAAATTCTCTATCTCAGGATCCGTAGTTGAGGTGAGGTAAGAACATAAAATTTTCTTTGTTATTAATGATTTCTCCTTTTCGTATGTTTTATGGTGAATTAACTGGATATTTGTACTTCCAGATATCGATTCTATGCGAATTGAAAACTTTTGTATCTCTCATCTTTTTACTGTTTTGTCTCTTCTCAGAGTGCTAAAATATGTAAAGTGCTACTGAATTTTTCTATTGAGTCCACCTAACCTTGGTTTAAATTCAAATTATTCATTTTAACATTATTCAAATTACTAGACATTAGAGCATTCTGTGGGGAAAGCAATCTACACTATCGGATTCTGAATCAGGGACACTGGCCAAGCCCTTAATCGATGATGTTTAAATATGTTATATTATCATATAAACGAGAACCTAGGGCTTACACATTTGATTATTTCACACATCAGCTTAAGCTTGGTTGTGCCTGTTCCTTTTAGCTTAACTCCTTGAACATCTTTCATTTTCAGTAAAATGTTGTTTCTTTTTATGACACGACAAAGTGCAAAAGGCCCCTGGAGACAAGCAAATTACAGAATATGATCATTTTCTTCCATTCTACTACGAGTAGTATTTACTAGTAAATCAGAATAGGTTTCTGTTTACCTAAAAACTTGGAGTACCCTTAGTAGCATCATCACAGAGACAATACTCACGCATTACCCAATCTATTCTATCCCCAAGTGGAGCTCTTCCATAATAGAAAACCAACATTTTGTGGTAGCCAACAACTGGTAGAGTACAGACAGCTTTCTTGTCTTTCCCTGTGGCTTTCCAGTATCCAGATTTAGTAGCTCGATTAGTTCTTGAGCTATTTGGATACTTCTTATCCCGAGAACAGAAGAAGAACCACTCGAGGTCATGCTTAAGTAAGAAAGATTTCTCTGCATTCAAGAACAAGCTATCAGAATCCCTAAATTAAACTGGCTATAAGATTATTGATTGGGATAGTTTGGCAGAGGACTGATGATAAGCTGACTATACACTATGTTATGCATTTTTGTAGTACCAAAAAAGTAAGGAGTCATCTGGTAGTTGGTTTTGAGGTGAGTTATGCAGGTTTAAATGTGTTACATATAAACGAGAACCTTGGACTTATATATTTAATTATTTCACACATCAGTTTAAGCTTGGTTATGCCTGTTCCTTTTAGCTTAATTTGTTATGATGTGTTATCTGAACGTTAATCTTTTTAGCTGAGTCTCTTATTGGATAGCGCAATGAAGATGACATTGCAATGTTTGATGAAGGTTACTGAACTTTGGTGTTGCTTTTTTCAGCTGCATAAAGCTATTAGTATCTGATTAGATCTTGTACAAACAAATAATTTTCTTCTGATAAATGTCAAATTCTGTAGTGTAATTTTTTCTTTTTGTAACTTGCTTTTAGTAAATCTTCACTCTTTTGTGGCTGGAAATCTAGATGCATATAAATGATCCTTTACCACAGTTAATTTACTACTGCTAATTTAATAATACCATTTCAATTTGCCTACACCTCAATTAATTCACCAGACAATTTGTTGATGCAATCATCCTCTGACATTTTATCAACACTAACAAAGCATAGTGTTGTTGCATTCATCCTTGACTTATTTTTCTCCTCTATTTTTGGCAGCACAGTACATTTTCTACGGATGTCAAATAAAGTTCGCTCTACTCAAGATCCTCCTGATATTGCATATTGCATGTTGCATGATCCGAGCAGCCATAGTTAACTTGGAAAAAAACTAATGGCTCAAATTCCTTGTTTTCCATTGTTGAGCGCAACTTTTTTTGCTTTTTTGATAACTTGAAGGAATAGTTATTGTTTTGATAATTTGTACGTTTTTTTCATCACTGGAAGACGAGAAAAAGTGGATGTATTGAGTTTGACTGTTTAAATGAATGACGTTTTAGTTTGGTAATTCTTCTTGTTTGGTTAAATATATGAATTAAGGTGAATTAATGATAAACTTTAGTGCTATAATAATTGCCACTGGAATAGGTCATTTACCGACAGTTAATTCCTTTTTTAGCGGCAATAACAGAAGCTGTAAAATATGATTGCTTTACTGGCAATAAAATTGCCGCTAAAAGTAGTCACTTTTAGAGGCAATAATATTGATATTTACCGGCACTCCAGCACTCCATATAAATGCCGGTAAAATCTTTAGTGACACTGGATGCAATGGTATTAGTTCAAATGCCGCTAAATATTTTTGCGGCAATATTTATTGCCGCTAAATATCTCTTTTGTTGTAGTGGAAGTGTTATTTAAGAACCTTAAAAACTTACGAAGACAAATAATGAGAGACAAATACATTCTACAACACATTCAATGACATATTCATATGTCCATATTGATAAGAAGAAAAATCCTTGAAAAGTAACAGAAAGTTTGGATTTCAGCAGTTATTATCAACAAATATATTTCTAGTCATGACTCTTAAAGAATCAAATATCCCAGCCTCATTATTCTCAATAATAAATAGAAGACTCAAAGCGCTAGGATTAGGGAAAGACAAAATATTTATCACACAATCACTTCATCAAAATACTCTACGACTAGAATATATTTTCTAGAGACACAATACCTTCAAAAACTCAATAACTAGGATGAAATTAGCTCATGTTGGATAAGAGTAAATATCCTAATCGAAGAAATACATGGACTAGAGTACAACATGAATTGGCTGGACATGTGAGGCAAATAAATACATAACTAAACACATATCTTATCGTGAACAACAATGAAAATAGTAAATAGGATGGAAAAGCTACACATAAAATCTTAAAGTCACAACATTCATTACAACAAAGTGTAAGGAAGGAAAACAAAATTAAAGAGAATTACCTGGTTCTGAGCAGTGAACTAGGACGACGAGTTAACAGATTTTCACAATGGATTCAAGTGTGTCAAAAATCAGAGAAAACAGAGCAAAGAACAATGGAGAGATTATTGAATGGGAGTATGAAAAAACTCAAGTGTTGCCCAAGTTTTCTCCCTTTTTTTTTTTTTTATGTATATGTGGTTATCCTTTTATAGAAGGAAATAGAGAGCTCCAAGATGTGAATTCCAATTTCAAAATTTGAATTCTCAGAGCCTTAAAAAGACAAATTGCAGAGAGTAGAGGAAAAGTGGTGAAAACCTGATAAAGGGTATGGGGGTTACCTAATTCTGTGTTGAATTGAGGGAGATGGACGTTGGGGAGGTGTATAACCTGACAGATTGAGCTTAAAATTGGGCGTATTTTGGGGGATTTTGCAGGGATAATGTTGGAGTTTGTCTGGGTGTTCGTTTGGTTGATGCAGTTGTACGTCATTGTTATTGTGGAAGAGAAAGGATTAAGGATGTTAAGGGTTTAAGTGGGTCGGTTCTGGTGGAGGTTATTGGACTAAATCTTGGGCTCAAATTAGCTGAGGAAACAATAGCTAATGTTGGATTTGCAAGGATGGCCAAAATTAATTAAAATAATAGTCAATTGAATTGAAATTTGACTCAAATCGATAGAATTTGGTAAATTTTGAATAAGATGAATTACTTATGTAATTAATTAATCAAGCTTCTTAATTCAATAGACTAGATAATAGTTTCACGAAAAATAAAATAATTATATTAATTAGACTGTAGTTTACCCGAGTTTGATAAGAATAGAACTTTAACTCAATTAAACACTTATTTTTATTTGGAAAATAATTTTTTTAATAATTATTGAAATTAGGTATAACATATATATTATGGGATATTGAAATATGTTTCGTTTTATTGCAAATATCATAAAATTTCCTTGAAGAAGCTTGAATAATTAAAATAATTATTTTAAATTGTTAAAATTGAAGAAGCTGGAATAATTAACTAAAATTGTGGAGGACCAAAATTGAATGTCAACAATCAATTAATAGAGATAGCGTGCAGGGGTAAATTTATGCATAAAAATGAGTCACGTGAATACTTAATTATCCGACTAAATTTGATATTTTATTTGTGTAATTCTTAAAATATATCAAGTTTTAACTAAAGAAACTCATGATAAGAAATGACTGGGTGATTCACTGGTTGGTGTGTCAGTATTAAATCTCTCGATCGAGGGATTGATCCCTAGTAGCTACTAGCTACATTAACCTTTTTCAATTTAATAGCAGTGTTTTTTATTTTATAAAAAGAAAAAAAATTCAAAACATTAAAAATCATAACATCATTTTTTTTTTAATCTAACAGTAGAAGCTTTCTTTTTATTTAATGCAAAGCAAAGCTCAGAACTCTCGGCCATTGAGCCAAACAATAATACTAACAAGTAATAATTGAAATCACATCAGAAAAATTATCATAGCAAAAGTAAAATTATGTCACGACCCAATTTCTGAGTCATGATGACACCTACTATGTCCCACCAGTAGGTAGGCAAAGCCATAGCCCGGAATGACAAGTAATGGGCACAATGGAGGAAGAATACAAAAGAACAAATCCTGCCCATAAATATAAGTACAAAAATATAAGACTGAATAAAAGAGGGAGAAGAACTAAAGGAACCCCACGACCGGGTAAGGCCGGTACAAGAGCCATTAGCAAAAGAATAAGAGTACTAATAGTATCAATACGCATGTAGTCTCAAAATGAAAGACTGCCCAAAAATAGGGGAAGGAGAGGGGATCAGCTCAGGGTTTGAAAGCTCACCCTATCTCCGAATCCCTTAAGAAAGCTGGCTGGAATGTCAACAACGTCGGTAAGTACTCGGATCTAAACAAGAAAAGATGCAGAAGTGTAGTATGAGTACCAAAACAACGGGTACTCAACAGAAATCATCGGCCGACTGAGCTAAATCATAATAAAACTACAATAAAATGAGAGCATGTAAAATAAGTCAAGGGAGAGGGGTAAACCTGAGAACATGCTCTAACATAGGTAAATAAATAAAGAAGCATGCAACACCAAAATTAAAGTAGCTACAACAACACAACTAGGCCCCCATAAGCCTAGAGGGTACAAACAAAAGAAGACTAATCCAAACGAACCCCCATAAGCCCGATGGATGCAATCAAGGAATATACCATTACCATACTTATGAACCCTTCCATACCACAACTCACCGGACTCGAACCAGTATCATAATACCATGAAATAACCCATAAACAATGGACTTGAATCAAATTTTCCTCCTCATAACTCACCACAAGTGCCGGACTCGAACCGATAATTTAGTACCATAAATAGATAGAGTATACCAAACTCGAACCGATCCTCAAATACCATAAATCAATAAAATATGCCAGAATCGAACAGGTCTTTAAACACCATAAATCGATAGAATATGTCGAACTCGAATCAGTCTTTAAATGCCATAAATCAAGGTCATTAACCCACCTCCAAACTAGGTATATGCTATGTAGTTTAAGGCTCAAGATTAAGGATAATGTCGCGAAAGAAGGCCTCCTAAGTATACAAGGAGCTAAGAGCTTTATCACAACCCCAAAACATCAATTTACCTAAGGGAAGGGAAATGGGTCGATTCTACCTCTGAAACGGCCCTCAAATTGGCCAAATAATCCAACTTTTACTAACTAAGCAACCAACCGTAAATTCCAACCCAAAACTAGCATAATATCATACTAATACCATAATTAAGCTCAATATATTAGTAGGGTAATCCTAGCCTACCTAGACGCCGAAGAAAGCTCTATATGGTCCGATAAAATGGGGCCTTTCCCTTTCAAGAAGCCTCCGCACGATGCCACGCTATCAAAAATAATAATCTACTCATTAATACGAGAATAACAATATCCACATTGCATATAAATGTGTCGGGTCCAAAATCGAGTCAAAAATCCCATATGGGACCCACTTACGAAATCATAAGTTTGAAACCATCAAAACGTTTCTCAAGGCTCAAGGATCATTTACCCTCAACAATGGATAAATTCCAAGCACAATAACATTCAAAATCAACCCATCAATGAACTAGGGTTATAACTTTAAAACGGGGAATTTACCGATAAATTAATGAAAACTTATGATAATATTTGATGAGGAAACGTTCCCACGAACTCTCCAACTCACACCGAACACCCATATCGACCTTCTCACTCTCTTAGCTCTCTAGGGCATTTAATGGGGTTTGGGACTTGTGTAAAAAAAAAAAAAAAAAAATTGGGTTTGGCATGTATTTATACTGCCAGGGGTCCCTTCATTGTGAATGCGGGGACCACGCCCCAAACGCGACCCTGGACCAGAATGACCATTCGCGAATGTGGTCGATCGACCGCGAATGCGAAGGACAAAGTTAAGTCGGCCAGGCCGGCTTACTCTTCGCGAATGCGATGGCCTAAAGGTTTGGCCTTCACGAACCCATCCAAGGACTCGCGAGCGCAAAGGCCATTCTTGGCCTGCACCAACATATGCTGCATTAGTTAAACCTGGCAATTGCCAAGTTTCTGATCGGGTCCTCGGGATTCGTTTGAAATCCCTTGAATGCAAATAAATTATGCTACCCTATCAAATTCGATATTTCAGACTCAATGGCGCAATTGAAATTTCCATCCAGGGTCATTTTGATGAAATGTGGGTTCCACACCCAAATGACCGTTTTAGACAATTTCTGCTCAATAGCCCAAAATGAGTTTGGAAGACTCGGGGCCCAAACCAAAGGTCCCCCTAACCTAAAATCGACATTCCAGAGCTGATGGAACTTTTAGAATTGGCATTTAGGCCCGATAGTCAAATTTGAAAAGCACCGATTTAAAAACAGGAAAATAGCTCTAAAAACCAAACGAACTGCTCGGTAACCGAACTGTCAGTTCTAGCAAGTCATAAATGACTTCGGGAAGCTATGGGAAAGCTCTAAGTGCCAAGATAATGTGAAGTAGAAAATGACCTGAAGGGTGATTACAACATGTACTGCTAAAAAGACTTTCGTCCGCTAAAGTAAAAGATCAAGACGTACCTGAAGGCTCCAACAGGTGGGGATACTGGGACTGCATCTCTCTCTTAACCTCCTAGGTAGCCTTCTCAACTGGAAGATGCCTCTACTGGACCTTAACTATTGGAATCTCTCTAGAGCGCAACCGCCTGATATCCATTGCTAAAATTAGGACTGGTTCCTCTACGAATGACAACCTCTCATCTAACTGAACTGAGTACTAATGAAGCACGTGAGACTCATTCAGGATGTAACACCACAACATAGAGACATGGAAAACTGGATGAATAGCTAAAAAATCTGGGGGCAAGGCCAACTCATAAGCTACCTCTCCAACTGTCTGAAGTATCTCGAATGGCTGAGCTTACCCTTCCTCCTGAACCTCATCACGTCCTTAATGGGAGATACTCAGAGGAAAACTCAATCACCAACCCCAAATCTCAAGGTAAGAAGTTTACGATTAGTATAACTCTTCTGCCTACTCTGAGCTGCCCTCAACCTATACTGAATCACCCACACCCTATCCAAGGACTCACAAAGAAAGTCAGTGCTACGGGAGCTAATCTCTGAAGTCTCAAACCATCCAATCGGAGATCGATAATGCCTACCATATGATGCCTCAAATGGTGTTATCTCAATGCTCAAATGGTAGCTATTATTATAAGCAAACTCCGCTAAGGCTAAGTGCTGCTCCCACTGACCTCCAAAGTCCATCACACATGCGAGGAGTATAATCTCAAGAACCTAAATGGTCTGATCTGACTGACCGTCGGTCTGAAGATGGAATGCGATGCTAAGATCAACCCGAGTACCCAACTCCTCCTGACAAGTCCTCTAGAAGCTAGAAGTAAACACTGAGCCTCTATCAGAAATAATGGACATGGGTACTCTATGAAGGCGAACTATTTCTCGAATTTAGATACGGGATAACCTCTCGGCACTGAAGAAAATTTGAATAGGGATGAAGTGAGTCGACTTGGTCAACCGATCTATGATGATCCAAATACTGTCAGAACCATACGAAGAATGAGGTAGAATATTCACGTAGTCCATAGTAATTCACTCCCACTACTACTCGGGAATAGGTAGCCTTTCAAGTAATCGACCTGGTCGCTGATGCTCGGCCTTTACCTACTGACAACAAAGGCAATGACCTACAAAGTCTGCAATATCTCTCTTCATGCCACTACACCAGTAAAGCTGCCTCAAATCTCTATACATCTTAGCTATCCCAGGGTGAATAGAATATCTGGAGCTATGAGCCTCCTGCAATATCAACTGAATAAAGTCTCCAGCCTTTGGAACACAAATGCGACCATCAAACCTCAGAATGCCCTCTAAATCTAGGGTAGCCCGACTGGACTCACCCCTCATAACCTGATCATGGATGTCACAAAGTCTACTATCCTCAAACTGGCGATTTTGAATCTGCTAAAATAAGGTATACCTAGCCTCAACACTCGTAAGGATCCTCTTAGAGTCTAAAATATCAAACCGAACCAACAAGTTGGCTAGGAACTGAACGTCCAAAGCCAACGGCCTCTCTGAAGCTAAAATAGAAGCTAGACTACCTGATAGAGGGTTAATTTGTTTGTTCACACCCACTATGGAAGCCACACATAATGGGTTTAGCCTTTTACTTTTTTCACTCAACACTTAGTTTGCCTAGGCTTACGAATTTAGAAAGACACAAGAACATATAGGAATAAGTCCCAACTTTGTATTTAACTCGTACCACAAAGAAGCACACAAATCAGCCTTACAAAAATCTGACTAACACAACCAAATTTGCCATTAAGATAGCCTTCCTGTGCCTATTTATAGGCCACAACTTCTGTCATATGGCAGGCATATGCCTTTATCCTAATTCAGTTGACATCCCCAACTGATAGGCCTAATTCAAAATTTGAATTACAATTTCAAATTACAATCAGCAACAAAGCCAAGCCACATGTCCAGGGCGGTTGTAACTGCCCAACTGCCGTCATGTGCAAGGTACATACCCAGTGCCAGCATATCCTTGGTAGAACTTGTGCCAATTTTATACTTGGGTCCTGGGCATCTGTGCACTCGCCCATGCCACTGCCTTATCAGCACCCAAGCTACCCTGTTTGAGCTATGTCTAGCCCATCTTATCTTGCCTTAGCCATACCTCCGCAATATGACTTGCCTTAGCCTAAATCAGCCTTAGCATTATTCCGCCTTAGCTTGCCAGCCCTTGTTATGCCTTAGCCATGCCTTGCATGTCTTAGCCACGCCACTGTCAAGGTCTTTCTATGCCTTACCGACACGTGCCATGCCTATGCCGACAGACTAGTCTTAAGCAAACCTAACTTTTACCCTCACCATTTGGTCTTGTCTAGGTTGATCATGTAAATCTCTAGCCAAGTTTAAGTCATTCTAACCATCAAGATAGAGGTCTAACAAACTTCCCTCACCAAATGAGCTCGTCGTCCTCGATGAGAAATAGAATCTACGTAGGTATTGATCTCGTCTTCAAACTTCCATAATGATGAACCTTTTTCCCTAGTAGCATCACACACATGTTTACCCTTCCATTGAACCAAAAATTCTATTCACCTGTTCTTCTTGCCTTGACCCAAAGTCCAGTGATCCAAGATCTTTTCAATCTCCTCTTTATACCGATTCCACACAACAGGAGGAGCACGTCTTATAGCCAACATTGCTGGATCTTTAGCATCTTGATGAAAAGGCTTCAGGAAACTCACATGGAAAGTAGGGTGGATTTTTACCCTTTCCGACAGATTCAACCGGTAAGCTACTTCACCCACCCGTTCTATCACTTCAAAGGGTCCATCATACTTTGAAATCAGTCCATGATGAATCGTCTTGCTACTGATTTTCTTCCATATTTGGGTAGTAAGCTTCAGTAACACATTTGTCCCCAACCTGGAATTCTAAAGCATGCTGATGCCTATCAGCATACTTCTTCATTCGTTTTGTTTCCTTTCTCAAGCTATCCTACACTTCATTTAGCAACTCTTGTTTGTCTCGTGCGTACTTGTAGGCAGTAGGGAACTTGACCTCTATTTTGGATCTAGCGACTTCCAGCGGCATGTTAGGCTACATACCCAACACTAGTTCAAAGGGACTCTTCTCAGTTGCTGACGACCTGTTCAGATTATAACAAAACTGTGCACTGTCTAACAATTCCGCCCAATTCCTCTGACTTGCAGTCATATAATGCCTCAAATATTCTTCAAGTAGATGATTGATTCTTTCGGTCTGTCCATCAGTTTGTGGATGATTCGCTATAGAGAATTTCAGTTCAATACCTATCATATTAAACAATACAGTCCAAAACCGACTTGTGAACCTAGTGTCTCGATCACTCACAATGTCAAGTGGAATACCAAAATGCTTCACTAAAAAATTATAGAATAATTCAACAGCTATCTCGAACGAACAAAGGGTAGGAGCGGCAATGAAAATAACATGCTTTGAAATCCATAGAAACGGAAGCCCATGGACGTTCCGCAACAAGTAGAGGTTGCAGCAACCCTTCTTCCTTCTTCCTTTCAGTCTTGTCAAGTTGACAAACAAGGCAAGACTTCATATAGGCCTCAATGTCATCTTCCATTTTTGGCTAGAAATAATTTTGGGACAATAATGCCATCATTCTTTCAACACCTGGATGACAATCATAGACAGGATCATGTATTTCTTTAAGGAGTTTTTGATGCAACCCATCACTTTTAGGCACAACGATTCTCCCCCCATTAAATACAGTAGATCGTCCTCGATCCAATACCGTCTAACTGTCTCCTCTTTCACTTGATCCATCAATTTGACATATAATGAATAATATGTAGCACTAAACTTTATCTTATCTAAGAAATCAAATTCAAGTCTAGTGATTGCATAAACTGCAGCAAATACCTCTTTGTGACTCAATGCGTCCGCAACTTGATTTTGCTTGCCAGGTTTGTGTATCTAAATGAAGTCATATTCAGCAAGAATCTCCTGCTATCGGGCCTATTTCGAACTCAATTTCTGTTGAGTTTTGAAGCATGTATTAGCCATATTGTTCGTCTTGACAACAAACTTTATTCCCAGTAAATACACCCGCCTAATTTGCAGACAATGGAAGACTGCTACCATCTCCTTCTTGTGAGCAGAATACCTTTGTTCTGTAGGATTTAATTTTCTGCTCTTAAATGCTACTGGATGATCCTCTTGTACAGCACACCACCGACAGTATAATCAGAAGCATCAGTGTGCACTTCAAATGACAAGTCAAAATCAGGCAACCACAATATTAGTTCAGAAGCAATGGTCTTTTTCAATGAATGGAAAGCCTTGTCAGTTGCTTCAGACCAAACCCACTTAACATTCTTCTTTAACAAATCCGTCAATGGGGAAACCTTCTTTGAATAGCCAGCAATGAACTTCCAATAATAGTTTGTTAATCCTAGAGACGATCTCAATTCTTTAACCCTGCTCGATGCTTACCAATCTACAATAGCCTGTACTTTCTTAGGGTCCATTCGCACCTGGTTTGCACTAACCAAATGGCCCAAAAATTTGATCTCGCGACAAACAAACTCACATTTTTCCATCTTGACATAGAGTTGATATTCTCTAAGTCATTGCAACACTATTCTCAAATGCAGCAAATGATCTTCTAATGTTCTACTGTAAATAAATATATCATCTAAGTAAACAACTACAAAGTCATCAAGGTACTCATAAAGAACATTATTCATTAAGGTGCAGAAAGTAGCCGGGGCATTAGTCAGCCCAAATGGCATTACAAGAAATTCATAGCTACCATATCTAGTCATACAAGTGGTATTTGGGGCATCCCCCTCGGTTATACTCACTTGCCAATAGCCAGACCTTAAATCCAATTTAGAAAAAAAAACTAGCCTTAGACAGCCTATCCATCAAGTCTTGAACCAGCGACACCGAATACTTGTTCCTCACAGTCACTTTGTTCAGTGCACGATAGTCAACACACGTGCGCATGCTACCATCTTGTTTCTTTTGCAACAGAATAGGGGCACCATAGGGAGCCTTCAAAGGCTGGATCAGTCCGGCCTCCAGCAATTTAGATAATTGCTTCCTCAATTCTGCTAACTCTAATGAAGACATGCAATACGGAGGGCGTGCCAGTGGCATTGAACCATGAATTAGTTCGATTCTATGGTTAATTTCCCTCCTTGGAGGCAACTCTTTAGGCAGTTCTGGTGGCATGACATCCTTGAATTCTGCCAACAACTTAGCAACACTGTTTGGGACATCAACCTACACATCAGGCTTCAATTCAACCAAGACAGCCAGATAACCAGTCTCATCCTTCTTTAAGCCTTTTTCAAAAGCCATAGTAGACAATATCGCAGTAATTCCAGAGTGTTTTTTCTTCTTATCCTCATTATAGGGCCAACTAACTTTCACAAATACAGGGTTGGATTCCGCTATGAACATTAGACCGTCCAAACGAGGAATAGGAGCAACCTTGAATTTTTTCATAAAATCAATCCCAAGCAAAAGATTAAAGTCATTAAGCGGTACCATAGTCAAGTAGTGCAGTCCAAACCAATGGCTGGTCAGTGGAACATCCAATGCCATGTCATAGCCTGGCTGTGGTGTAGAATTTACAACCTTCATCTTTGTTGCACAAGTAATCACCTTCAGTCCATACACTTTCACGATTTCTGAGGCCACAAAAGTGTGAGTAGAGCCTGTATCAACCATTGTCACAACACTTTTGTGCCCAATTTTTATATCAACGTACATCAAAGAACCATAGGCATGCGACAAATCATCAACCCTTTTAGCAGCATTGACTAAGGCATCAGCATCATTATTTGCCTCTATGTATACTATATTCACGCTAGACAGCGTGTTCAATAAATGTAGTGGGTTAGCATAGGCAGCAATGTCTTGTCCCTTGGCTTGTTTCTCCTCTTCAGCAAGAAGAGCATTGATCTTCCCCTATTTTCGATAGTTCCTGGCCTAATGCCTAGGTTTTTGATAAGTCCAACAGACCTTCTCACTAGCCTGCTTGTTTTGGTTAGATGAAGCAACATCCACCTTTCCTTTTCCCTTGTCATTCCTCTCTTGCCTGCGATTATCCTTCTTCCAGTCTCTTCCTTTCTCCTTCTTCTTTGTTTTGGAAGGAGTAGGATCAGGGGCAGAACTGTTAGAATGAAAATCAATCAAAGCATCCGCCGCAGCAATGGCACTAGGCAGATCTTGAACTTTCTGCCTACATAGTTCGTTCTGTGCCCAGCCTTGCATTCTAGAAATAAAGTTGTGCAGCTTATCTTCATCATACGTTCTGAATATCAAGCATTAACAATGAAAATTCCTTCACATAGTCCCGAATAGAACCAACTTGTTTCAACCGCTTCAGTCTGTCCCTAGCAACCCAAGACGAATTGCTAGGCAAAAATTTTTCACGAAGTGCATCCCTCAGCTTTTTTCACGTATCACATTTGGGTCTGCCAGCACTTTCTTCATCATCACTCTTTGTACATCACCGCAACACTGTATCATTCCTGAAATAGCAAATTGTCATGGTCACTTTGTCATTTTTAGGCACATGAGCAGTAAAAAAGTAGTATTCCAAGTCCCACAATTTTTTTTCCAATTCCTTAGCTCCAAGAACACCATCAAAGTACTTTGGTTCTGGAATTTTGATTTTGGCATGTTCTTCGCTGCTATGGGACAAACCAGCAATAGCTCGGCAAAGGACCACCACCACCGCTTTTAAATCTTTGTTTTCCTTCAAAAGACCCTCAATTCGTGTACCCATATTTTCACTAAAAGTGACAAGACCAACCAATTGACTGTCTACAGCAGCACGTTAACTTGACAGTTCTGTGTTAATGTCATGAATCTGAGTCATGACATCAACCAGTTCATCTATGTCATATGTCAAGCCAACCAACATCTCCAGCCTTACAACTTTTTCACGTAACTCATTGTAATTTGCTCCTCTAGTCATCGCAACACCAGGCTCTGATACCAATTGATAGAGGGTCAACTTGTTTGTTCGCACCCACTATGGCAGCCACACGTAATATCGCTTCAGCACTTTAATTTTTTCACTCAACACTTAGTTTTCCTAGGCTTACGAATTTAGAAAGACACAAGAACATATAGGAATAAGTCCCAACTTTGTATTTAACTCATACCACAGAGAAGCACACAAATCAGCCTTACAAAAATCTAACACAATCAAACTTGCCATTAAGACAGCCGGCATGTGCCTATTTATAGGCCACAGCTTCTGTCATATGGCAGGCATATGCACAACACATGCCCTTATCCTAATTCAGTTGACATCCCCAATTGATAGGCCTAATTCAAAATTCGAATTACAAATTCAAATTACAATCAGCAACAAAGCCAAGCCACATGTCTAGGGCGGTTATAACTGCCCAACTGCCGTCATGTGCAAGGCACATGCCCAGTGCCAACACATCCTTGGAAACACTTGTGCCAATTTCAAACCTGGGCCCTGGAAGTCTGTGCACTCCCCCATGCCACTGCCTTGTCAACACCCAAGCCTCCCTGTTCGAGCCATGTCTAGCCCAGCTTGTCTTGCCTTAGCCATGCTTCCGCAACATGACTTTTCTTAGACTAAATCAGCCTTAGCATTGTTCTACCTTAGCTTGCCAGCCCTTGTCATGCCTTAGCCATGCCTTGCATATCTTAGTCACGCCACTACCAAGGTCTTTCCATGCCTTGCCGACACACGTCATGCCATGCTGACATGCCCATGCCGGCAGACTAGCCTGGCAAACCTAACTTTTTCCCTCACTATTTGGTCTTGTCTAGGTTGATCATGTAATTCTCTAGCCAAGACCAAGTCATTCGAACCATCAAGCTGGAGGTCTAACACTACCCATACTCATCTCCTTCTGGCTCAAGGCATCCACTACCATGTTCGCCTTACCCGAATGGTATAGGGTAGAGATATCATAGTTCTTCAGCAACTCAACCCATCTATGCTGTCTGGAATTAAGCTCTCTCTGAGTCATAAGGTGCTGAAGACTACGATGGTAAGTGTAGATATCACAATGAACACTATACAAGTAGTGTCTCCAAATCTGAAGCGGGAAAACTACTGCCGCCAACTCTAAGTCATGAGTGGGGTAGTTGCACTCGTGAACCTTAAGCTGCTTCGATGTGTAAGCAATAACTGGGCCCTGCTGCATCAGAACACAACCCAAACCAACACCAGAAGCATCACAATAAACTGTAAACCCCTCGCCCTCAACAGGAAGAGTTAATATTGGAGCTGAAGTGAGCAAGCTCTTGAGCTTCAGAAAGATCAACTCACAATCCTCGGACCACTGAAACGAAACCTCTTTCCTAGTCAATCGGGTCATAGGCGATGCAATAGAAGCAAAACCTTCAACAAATCATCGATAGTAACCTACCAAACCAATAAATCTACGAACCTCAGTCGGAGATGTAGTTCTGGCCCAATCACAAATAGCCTCAATCTTTACTGGATCATCCTTAGAAACTACGTGCCCTGGGAATGTAGTAGAATCGAGCCAAAACTCATACTTTGAGAATTTGGCATAAAGCCTATGATCTCTCAAAGTCTGGAGAACAATCCTCATATGTTGCTCGTGCTCCTCCCCACTCCTCGAATATACGAGAATATCATCAATGAAAACAATCACAAAGGAGTCCAAATAGTGCCTGAAAACTCAATTCATTAATTCCATAAATGTTGCTGGGGCATTGGTCAACCCAAAAGACATCACCAAGAACTCATAATGGCCATACCGAGTCCTGAAGGTTGTCTTAGGGATATTCTCAGCTTGAATCCTCAACTGATGGTAGCCTGATCTCAAGTCAATTTCAGAGAACATTGCCACACCCTGAAGCTGGTCAAATAATCATCAATGTGAGACATAGGATACTTATTATTCAATGTCACTTTATTCAGCTGCCTGTAGTCAATACACATACATATAGAGCTATCCTTTTTCTTCACGAACAAGACAGGAGCACCCCAAGGTGATACACTAGGCTGAATAAAACCCTTACCCAAAAGATCCTAAAGTTGAGAATTCAGCTCTTTAAGATCTGTAGGAGCCATGCGGTAAGGTGCCATAGAAATAGGTTGGGTGCCCGGCTTAACATCAAAAGCAAACTCAATATCACGCTCAGGAAGAAGGCCATGCAGGTCAGTAGGAAAAACAGTGGTGAACTCATGAACAATAAGAACAAAATCAAGTGAGGGACTCTCAGTACTAACATCACAAACATAAGAGAGGTAAGACTCGCGACCCCTCGACACCAATCTCCTAGCCTGAACATAAGAAATAATCCCCATCGGTGCGTGGATGAAAGAATCTTGCCACACAATCGGGGGTATGCTAGGCATGGCTAAGGTAACGGTCTTGGTGAAGCAATCCAAGACCGCATGATAAGAGTATAACCAGTCCATGCCCAAAATCATATCAAAGTCCATCATATCTAACATAATAAGATCGACCCGAGTATCAAACTCTCGAATGGTCAACACACATGATCTATAAATCTGATCCACTACTAAATAATCACCCACGGGAGTAGATACACATAATCGCACAGATAAAGGCTCTTAAGACAACTCTAACTGAGGTGCATAATAAGCAGAAATATACGAATAAGTGGATCCCGAATCAAATAAAGCAATAGCGGGCCGATGACACATTGAAATCATACCTGTAATAACAGCATTCAAAGACTCTACCTTCGATCTACTAGGTACATCATATAAATGACCTCGCTTGTTGCCTGCTGGGCGTCTGACCTACCACCTATCCTACCTACCTTAGAACCTCTTTGAGAACTATGAGGACCCCTCCCCCCCCCCCCCCCCCGCGACCCTAAACACCAACCCTAGCTGGAGTCAGCACTGATCTGACTGGATGGACACTCTGCGCTGCAGGCTGAATCATCCTACGCTAGGGACACTCTCTGAGAAATGGCCAAATACTCCGCAAGTATAGCAAGGCTCTGAAACACCACTCGGTCTAGAAGATCCGACTGACCCGAAAGAGCTACCACGGCTAGAAGAACCAAAATATGCACCACTCAGAGACTAGCCACAACTCTGGCTGTAAGAATCATTGAAACTGGACTGATCTTTGTCAGAAATCTGAACTGCTGCCTGAACAGGACTACTGGACTGACCATGGTGATGATATGACTAATGTGGAGGGTACCTACCCTGAGAACTTCTACCTCTGAACTATGAGCCTCTATGGCTCACACTGAAACTGCCTTGATAAAGTGGTCTCTTAGCGCTGCCCCCTTGGACCTCGCGGTGCATCTCTTCTATAGTCTGGGCATAATCAAAAATCTCAACAAAAGATATACCAGTAGTAACCAGACTCTGAGTAGCGATGAAAAGAGGAAGTCTCATTCCCCTAACAGAACACCAAATTCTCTCATACTCAGTAGGTAAGATCATAGTATCATGTATGGCCAACTTGTGAAATCGTGCCTCATACTCAAGAACTGCCATAGAACCCTGCTGTAACCCTGTGAACTAATATCTCAAGTGCTCACGAAGACTGCAGGGCATATACTTCTCCAAGAAGACCTCGAAGAACTGAGTCCATGTCAAAGGGGGAGATCCAGCTGGTCTGGAATCAAGAAAACCTCTCCACCAATGTCTAGCAGTCAAGTCCAACTGAAAAGTAGTGTAATCGACCCCAAGAGGCTCAACTAGGCCCAAATTACGGAGCCTAACCTCTTAAGTATCCAGGAACTCAAATGAATCCTCGCCTGGAGCCCCTGTAAACCTCGGAGGAGTCAATTTCAGAAATCTACCCAATATCTTCTGCTCCTCAACAGACGTAGAAAGCTGGACAACTACTGGCTAAGTAATTAACGGTGCTGGGGGAGCCTGAACTCTGGGTGCCGCAGCTATAGGCTATGCCCCTACATCCATACCACTCTAATCCACAGACTGTACACCATCAGACAGTGCACCACTAACTAATCCTAATAACTGGATCAAGGCATCTCTGAGCAATGAGGAAGAAATAAACCCCAGTGGAGCCTAGGCTGCCCCCTGGCCCACCAATGCATGAGGTGGCTGAACCTTTGTAGCAACCTCTGCCTCAGGTGCAATATCTGGATCTGGCGAAGGCTCTCTATTCCGGCCCCTGACTGGGGCTGTAGCTCTAGCCTGGCCGTGACCTCTGGACCGGTGACGACCTCTAGCAGGTGCCCTAGCAGTGGATTCGGGGTCACCATTACCCGTCGTCATAGCTCGAGTCCTAGCCATCTGCAAAAAAGTGAAACAATAAGAACCTTAGAAGTCAACACAGACTCGACACACAAAATGAATGAAGAAAGTGAAGGCATCCTAAGAATGTCCTGTAGCCTCCCGAAGATAAGATACGAACGTCATCGTTTTGATTCGCGGGACTCTACTAGACACTGACTCTTGTAACAACAATACCAGTGAACCTATAGGCGCTCTGATACCAATTTTTCACAACCCAATTTATGAGTCATGATGGCACCTACTATATCCCACCAGTAGGTAAGCCAAGCCTTAGCCCGAAACGACAAGTAATGGGCATAATGGCGGAAGAATACAAAAGAACACAAATCCTGCCCATAAATATAAGTATGAAAATATAAGAATAAATAAAAGAGGGAGAAGAACTAAAGGAATCCCACAACCTGGTAAGGCTGGTACAAGAGCCACTAGTAAAAGAATAAGAGTACTAATAGTATCAATACATATGTAGTCTCAAAATAAAAGACTGTCCAAAAATAGGGGAAGGAGAGGGGATCAGCTCCGGCTCCGAAAGCTTACCCTATCTCCGAATCACTTAAGCAAGCTGCCTGGAATGTCAACAACATCGGCAAGTACTCAGATCTGCACCAAAAAAGATGCAGAAGTGTAGTATGAATACCAAAACAATGGGTACTCAGTAGACATCCTCGACCGATTGAGCTAAATCATAATAAAAGTATAATATAATGCGAGAATATAAAATAAGTCAAGGGAGAGGGACAAACCTGAGAACATGCTCTGACATAGGTAAATAAATAAAGAAGCACGCGATACCGAAATCAAAGTAGCTACTATAACCCAACTAGGCCCCCATAAGCCTAGAGGGTACAAACAAGAGAAGACTAATCCAAATGAAACCCCATAAGCCTGATGGATGCAATCAAGGAATATACCATTACCATACTTATGAACCCTTCATTACCACAACTCACCGGACTCGAACTGGTACCATAATACCATGAAATAACCCATAAACACCGAAATTCAACCGAATTTCCCTCCTCATAACTCACCACAAGTGCCGGACTCGAACCAGAAATTTAGTGCCATAAATAGATAGAGTATGTCGGAATCAAATTGGTCTTTAAATACGATAAATTAATAGAATATGCTAGACTTGAACTGGTCTTTAAACACCATAAATAGATAGAATATGCCGGACTCGAACTGATCTTTAAATGCCATAAATCAAGATCATTAACCTAGCCCCGGATTAGGTATATGCTATGTAGTCTAAGGCTCAAGATTAAGGATAATGTCACAAAAGAAGGCCTCCCAAGTCTACAAAGAGATAAGAGTGATATCACAACCCCAAAGAATCAATTTACCTAAGGGAAGGGTAAATCAGTCGATTCTACCTCTGAAACAACCCTCAAATCGGCCAAATAATCCAACTTTTACTAACTAAGCAACCAACCGTAAATTCCAACCCAAAAATAGCATAATATCATACTAATACCATAATTAAGAGCAATCTATAAGTAGGGTAAGCCTAGCCTATCTGGACGCCGAGAAAGCTCGATAAAGTCTTCTAAACTGGGGCCTTTCCCTTTCGAGAAGCCGCCGTACGATGCCACTCTATCAAAAATAACAATCTACTCATCAATACGAGAATAACAATACCCATATTGAATATAAATGCGTCGGGTCCAAAATCGAGTCGAAAATCCTATGTGGGGCCCGCTTATGGAATCCCAAGTTTGAAACTGTCAAAACGTCCCTCAAGACTCAAGGATCATTTATCCTTAACAATGGATAAATTTCGAGCACAATAACATTCAAAATCAACCCATCAATGAACTAGAGTTATAAATTTAAAACGGGAAATTTACTGATAAATTAATGAAAACTTACGATAATATTTGATGAGGAAATGTTCCCATGCACTCTCCAACTCACCCTGAACATCCACATATCGACCCTCTCACTCTCTTAGCTCTCTAGGGAATTTAATGGGGTTAAGGACTTGTGGAAAAAGAAGAAAATCAGTTTTGACATGTATTTATACTGCCAGGGGTCCCTTCATCACGAACGCGAGGACCCCGCCACGAACGAGACCCTGGACTAGAAGGACCCTTCACGAACACGGTCGGTTGACCCCGAACGCGAAGGACAAAGCTAAGCTGGCTTACCCTTCTTGAACGCGAAGGCCAACTCGCGAACGCAGCCAAGGCCTCACGAACGAGAAGGCCATTCTTGGCCTGCACCAGCTGATGTTGTATCAGCTAAACGTGGCAATTGCCAAGTTTCCGATCGGATCCTTGAAATTTGTTTGGAATACCGTGAACACAAATAAATTATGTTACCATATCAAATTCGACATTCCGGAATCAACGACGCAATTGAAATTTCCATTCGGGGTCATTTAGATGAAATGTGGGTCCCACACCCAAATGACCGTTTGGTCAATTTCTATTAAATAGCCCCAAACGAGTCTGGAAGCCTCGAGACCCAAATCAAAGGTCCCCCTAACCTAAAATCGATGTTCTGGAGCTGATGGAACTGTCAGAATTAGCATACAAGGACGTCTACCTGATGTTTAAGCCTGGTAGCCAAATTTGTAAAGCACGAATTTAAAAATAGGGAAATGGATCTAAAAACCAAACAAACTGCCCGGTAATTGAGCTGTCAGTTCCAACAACTCATAAATAACTTAGGGAATCTATGGGAAAGCTCTAAATTCCGAGATAATATGGAGAATAAGAAAATGACCTGGAGGGTCATTACAAATTAATATCCCATTTCTTTCTTTTCGTTTATAGTTTCTCTTCTTAGTAAGTACACTATAAAAATTAAAATTCCCAATAATATGTTAAATGATCGATTCTCATCAATCTGCTCCATCAAATGGCTAGTATCAATAATAATTAGTGATTGAGCATCAGACTCCTGAAGTTTTTTGCTCAAGTGTGTCTGCAGGTCATAAATATCTAGTCAAATTATTTTACCTTTTTTTCTAAGCTTTGTTCTCCCTTCACTCACTTGTCTTGTCATGTTTGAAACTCATCACGACATAACCCATGAAATTTTAATTGTTGAGTTCGTTCCTCGAGTCAACTGACTCACTATTTTTACTTGATCAAAACTATCTTTGTGAACTCGCTCTTTTCTTTTATTTGAGGTTCGTCTTGGGTATTAGCTAAATCTGTAACTTGCAGATCATTATAATTTTCAGCTTCAGTCTGCATTTCTGTAAGCTTGACACTAATCTTCTGTATGAATTTCCTCTACTATGTGAGCTTCTTTTGCATTAGTGTATTGCGTTCTTGAATCGAGCCATAGATCTCCAGTATTTATTTCATTATACCAATAAGTTTCGCATTCATCACTTTACTATTTCTGTCAGCATCACAAACAACATGAGAATCATAATAGGGATTCAGAAAAAGGGAATAAGAGTTAGGACAATCATTGTAATGACCATCCTGATCACCACATAACTATAAATATTTTACTCAAAGAATTGGAGAGTGTGCACAATCCGTTCTCGAAAATATTATAAAGTGTTGTAATAAGTAGCTCCTCCACAAATCAGATAAAAATCACCAAAAATATAAACACCCATCATTTGACCAATTTATATTTCATGATGTCATATCAAGAAGGGTAGAAAAATCGTAACCCATGAAATTTTGTTTGTTGACTTTGTTCCTCAAGCCAAAATTGACTCACTGTTTTTACTTGATCAAAACTATTTTTGTGAATTCGCTCTTGTTTTATTTGAGGTTCGTCTTGAATATTAGTTAAATATGTAACTTGCAGATCATTATAAATTTTAGCTTCAGCCTGCATCTGTGTAGCTTGGCACTAATCTCTTGTATCGATTTTCTCTATTCTATTAGCTTCTTTTGCATTAGGACATAACTCTCCAGTATTTATTTCATTATATCAAAAAGTTTTACATTGATCACTTCAATCTGTCAGCATCAAAATAATAGGAGAATCATAATAAGGGGTCAAAAAGGGAGAATAAGAGTTAGGACAATTATTGCAATGACCATCTTGATCACCACATATACTATAAATATTTCACTCAAAGAATTGAGGAGTGTACACAACCCGTTCCCAAATATATTATAATAGTGTTGTCAGGTCCTCCACAAATCAAACAAAAATCATCCAAAATATAAACACCCTTCATTTTACCAATTTATATTTCATGATGTCATGTCAAAAAGGATAGAAAAATACTACACACACACACACACACACACATATATATATATATTAAAATAAAGTAAGAACTTAAATAGATAAGAAGAAAAGGTTTAATCTAGATAAATAGTTAATTTCTAAATCTCTGTCAGTTTGTGATCAATTGCACACACAAGTGTACGTGATCACACAAATAATATGGTGATTACAAAAAATTGAATGTCAAACTCACAAGAACGTACGATTAATTATTTACTAAATTAAGCTAATGCTAATTATTTATTCAACCTATAAAATCTCAAAGTTATAACTGTGGTTTAACTAAATTAAAAATAAAAAAATAACTAATGATCAATTAATCAAATAAAGAACAAATGTTGGGGCTATGGATTGCGCTAGCAACCCTATTGTATATTCACTTTTGTCATCCTGTAAATATTTATCCAGTTGTTGATTCAAGTAGTATATAATAAGATCATGATCTCTTAAACCTCTAATCTCCTACTCTTATAAGTCTCACACCTATATTATTAAGTGATGATATGTTAATTTATGTGAATGCATTTACATTTCTTGTTTGTGAATCAAACAGGACATACTAGGTATATTGCTATTCTAATGGTAACTTTACTCTCGTAAGAACGTTATCCTATTTTATTTAATTTTTTTCTATCTTAATTCCTCTCTCGAGTTTTATTATAGATTATAGATTTATTCTACTGATCGCAGAGCAATAAAATAATGAGCACATAATCAATAAAACAACTCAAACGATGTATATATACAACTCAACTCAAATTTATAACGACAATAATCATACTATGACCACAACCCCAGAACGAGAAGTTAGCTCCACATAAATATGAAAAAAATACAATAAATTATTATAAAAAAATATTAATTAATATAGAAAGTAAAGATAAAACCATAATCTTTATCCTTCGCAATGGCTCTTAACTCTTCCACAATCTTTATAGGTTATAAATCTTCTCTCTTCATTTTCCTCTTGTGTAGGTTAAAAGTTTTTAAAAAAAATATTTTAAAGGAATATTTATAAGTGTAGAAAAAATTTCAGATAAATAAAATGAGTCCAAAACGAATTGAAAAATAATTCAGATCTGAAAAGTAGGTTCTCGTCATGTGAGGCATACAACGAGGTGTTGCACTTCTTTGCGTGAAGCACAGAGCGAGCTACTGCACCTCGTCCCATGAACTACTGAGATGCACTTCACTGAATTGTCCGTTAATTGTTTTGCTCTCACTTTATCTCCCTTTAACATGTCTTTTAATTGGAGACAACCATCCTCTTCATTTTTTCTTCACTTAAATTTGTTTTTGCTTCAAATCTTTTCATCTTTGCATTGATTAATTTTATATAATAAAATATAATATTAAATATAATTATAATAAATATAATAAAAATATGTGTATTTTAATTGAACATTAAAAACTTGATGTAAGTTTGTCTCAATGCGTATAAATCTCTTGTTCAAATCACCTTCAAAGTTAAAAGTGCTTTTGAAAAACTTACGTAAAAAACAGACATACTTTAAGAATTTTTTTAAAATTAAACATACATCAAATTCCTCTAACCAATTTTACGCTATTGATTAAATCTCATTAATCTATAATTTAGAATGAATGTTGGCGTGATAATTAACATTAGAGTTATGGAATTGAGTAAAAGCTCTCCTCAGATGTTCGAGAGAAGTCTTGGATGTTTTCTCTCTTAAAAAGTCATTCAAAACGCAATGAAATAAAAATTTTGAACTAAAATCATATTTATGAATAATAATATCCTAGTTCACCTGGGATATGACTTCAATACGCTGCATTGGCTATCACATGCGATGGGCATCACACTGCACCGTCCAATGCATTGAAATTCCTCTATCACTTGTCATGACGACATGTCACGTGGTCCATCTCATCGACTTTCAGTATGATGTGAACCACATCACGTGGAACGCCGCATTTTATGTTTTTTACACTTAAAATATTTTTTTCGAATTTGGTTCCTCTTCATTTTTTCAAGTTTCTACCTTAATTAATGATACATGAAATAGTTGAATTGAATGGATAAAATTTAACTATTTCAAAGTAAGTCCTTAATCATAATTTACATAATAAATATAATAGATATTTGGTTTCAAAAATTATTATAAAAAGACATTAAATACACTTTAAACTTGTATTAAAAAGTCGATTACACAATCAAATTATTCTTGCGAGCTAATACACCCCTGTACTTCTTAAAAATAAATTTAGTGTCATCCTATAAGTTGATGTGGCACAACAAATAAAAATAATTTTAAAAAGGCGAATGTTATTTAACCCCGCTGCTTCTTCATCTTCACTCTTCAACCTTCTTTCTTGCAAATTTTATCATTTCTTTTGCATTTTGTCATTTCCACAATAGTTACTATTTTTTTTATTCTTTTATGTTTTCTTCACTTTTTTCTTATTTTTTTTCTATGTTTTTTTTTTTTTTTTTTTTTTTCGTTGTGTTTCCTCATTTTCATGAGAGTACTAAATTTATTTTTAAGTAGTACAGATGTGTATTCAGTTGCGATAATAGTTTGAATGTGTAATCAACTTTTCAGGACAAATTTAGAATATATTTTGATGTCTTCTCTCAATCTCACAATCATAATAATATAATATCTTATCAATAAATATAGTTAAAAAATCTTTTTCTACTTTTTTCCTAAGCAAGATCTCTAGTCTTATCCTGCTACTTTGTTTTGAACTGAAGAAATTCTCTTGCTCATGATTTTTATTTTGTCTATTTTATTTTTCATACGATATATCCATGTTAGTTCACAGAAGAGATCATAACTCTTCATTTCAAATCTGAAAACTTATTGTAAAGTATAGTTGGTAACATTGACCATCCATTATCATTAATAATTAAAAAATATTGAGATTGATATAAGAGCATCTCGTGCAAATAATTAGTTATATCATAAAGAGGATGTTATGCTAGAAAAATAGATCTACCAAATCAACATAAAATGAGAAGACGGACCTCACGGACCTCCGCATCCTGAAAGTTTTTTGCTTGAAAAGATTTTTCATAATTATCTTTTTCTCTTTAGCTTCTGTATTTATTTGATGAAATTAGGTAGCTAGATCACTTTATCTCCTTTAAGTGATTTTCAATGTAAGAAAAAATATCGCGTGAATTATTAATGATTAAATCAATAATCAAAGCGTTAACGAATAATAATTAATAAATTGATAATTAATTATCATATTTTAATAATTTTATAATAGTTTATCATGTTTATACCATTGAATTGAACCAATCGATAAACAGTCATACTTGAAAAGTCTTAATTATATGAAATAATAAATTATTTTGTAACTCAATGTCAAAATTAAATAGTATTTGTATACTTCAATTTAAAAGTTCTATTCTCATACTCAAAAATATAATTTATTTAAAGTATTTGAATGATTTCAATTTTGCTTGTCACATCCAAAGTATCATAATCGAGCATCAAACTCGCATAGGCCTTCTTTGATCCATCAGACCTGAACGAAGATCACAAACAAATTAGCTATGATACCAAGAAATTACACAAGATATTAAACAATTTATAATTATTTAACAAAAAGAAACCACAATTTGAAGTTTTAAATGTATCATGCGCAACATATTATCTTCCTACTATTATAATTTATTGTCTTAAATATTTGTAAAATTAAAGCATACTAGTACTTCTAATAAGTATTCATCCAGAGCAAATACATACTTTCAGAGAAATAGAGATAATTGAGGAAATTAACAGACATTACACATGATAACATTAATCTCAACAGTAGACATCAGATAGAGTACAATTACTTTCAAAACATATGATCTACTTTTTATATTTTAGGCAAAATAGCAAATAAAATTATGGCCAAATAAAAAAAAATTACACTAATAATTTAGAAGAGCATACACAGAAATCATGCTAGAAATGCTTAAAAGAAATTTCAGGTCTCACTGCTCATGGTGCTGACTGTTTTGCAAGCTAGAATGTTCGAAAGAGATTCAGATTTAGAAAGCAATGTTATATGAAAAATAGATGTGTCACTATTTTTCTTTGTTAAAAAAATCAAGGCTAAGAAAAGTAGAAAACAATTAAGTGTTGTTATTTATGATATTGATGCTCCATCTTGAGAGTACTTGTTTAAGTCATGAACTGAAATTTCCTGCAAATCAAATAAAAAATAAAATACAATTATTATGACATACCGTAGTCATTACAAAATTTAAAAATAGTGAATATGCTGCTTGAACATCTACAAGATAACTTACATCATGTTGGATTATTTGTGATGAAGGCAATTGAATCTTATTCTTTTTTATGATCTGTTTTTTAGAAAATTCTTTGGACGACATTAGAGTAACAAGTTGGTTGCTTCTTCTTTAATCCTAGAACCTTTATGACATTTTTACTATCAACAAATATTGTCTTGTTATGCATGACTTTACTTGGAACTGACGAATTTTCATGAAACTCATTTTTTTTTAAATTTTTTTCAATTTCTCAATTATCTCATTGATATACTTCACAGTCAATTCATATTCTTCTTTGAATTATGAAGCGTCACTTAAAGTTTGGACAAAATTTTTGCACAAATACCTATATCTTGTAATAATTTAAGCTATTGAATCATTTTTTTGGTGATAATTTTAATCTCCATTTCAATCAAGTTAGTAGCATTTTTTATTCACCTTTTTATTACATAGTGATTGAAAATCTTATCCTTCATATTTATTCAGAATTTTTAAAGCATGACCACATAATATATTTGAAAATTTAAATATTTGCAACTGCAAAAAATTATTTTTATTGACTGCTTCACGACTACTGCATTCTCTTTATCATTTTTATATGTGCTAACATTGTATTTATAATAATCTCTTTCATTATGAAAGCTTTTTATTGAAACAAGTAATGATTTTTTTCATTGCTTCTTGAACAAATTTAATATGACCCGCATTATATATATATTTTTTGCATGGATCAATAAAAAAAATTTAACCTTTAACACAAATATTAATTGAGTCATGTCGTAATTTGACTTGCTTTTATTAACACGCTTATAATCAAACTCTTTGAAAATACTTAAAGAATTGTATCATATCTAAATTAGATTTCAAGTAACCTCTTGGTGACCCATTGAAACTTTCACTCAATTGTGTATTTGCACACCGACTGAAAATATATTTCTATCATCTAACGTACATCGTTTTGTTTAAAGCAAAAATATTTTTTAATCAACTACTATTCTTAAGATTGTACTTTTCAAGCAATTCTTCTTATGTATTTAAATAATCTACTTCACACTCGTAATCAAAAAATATTTTTGCTAAAGTTACTCTGAAATGATTTATAGCTCTAAAGATTTGATTAAGATGTTTATATGTGTTCTGTTTCGAGTGCTATATACATAGACGGTGATATGTTTGTGGCATTACTAATGTGACTGCTAAATTATAGAATGTTGATCTGTAATGAGTATTTATAATTTATTCGTAGACATAACTCTAAAAAATACATTAAAATGTCATTCGAATACTCTAATGATTTCTTCATATAAAAAGATAGCACCAAATACAACCATCTCCTATGATTATTTAACTCAACAAACAATTTCAATGAACGATATTCTTTATTTGTTTTATATGTTGTGTCAAATGATATAACTTTTTCATAAATCTGAAAATTCTTAGTCATTTTTGTTGTTTTCTGGGTTTAGTAAAATATGCATTTTCCAATAATAACTTCAATCACATGTTCAAAATAAATAAGAACAATGACATGAAGTTGTAACATTGTATTTTGCAACTTTGAACCTCAAAATAGGTTCAACCCAACTTATAAACATCAACTTTAAGTTCAAGAACAACAAAGAACTTCAACAACTTCAAACACAAGTTCAACAACTATGAACTATCAAAATGAAGTTTCTACTATTTTCTGGAAAATAGCAAAATCATAAAGAAAAGAGATGAAGCAGAAATGTAGAATCAAGTCCACCGAATCCACGGTGTGTCCTTAAGGAATTTATTCCCCTCAAGTACCCGAGGTTATGGAATCTTTCCTCCTAGGATAAAATGATTCACTTCAGTAGAAAAGTGGTACCTCAAATTCTACCGAACAACGAACTCACTCAACGATTTGATGATCACACTTGAGTTTTTCAAGAAGAAGAGAGTGTTTTTCTTTCACTAAATTCGTCACTATACCTAAGAAAAAATTCAGGTATTTATAGCCGAAAGGTCGTGCTTCAGAAGAGAAGCAATGATTCACGAAAAAATTACACTATTTCTGTACATCGCGACCACCTGCGTCCGCAGGTGACATATGGCCCGAAGTAGAATCAACTGCGTTGGCCACCTGTGCCCGCAGTTGACCACTTGCGCGGTCAGGTCGGCCTTTTCGTCTTCAAACAGTGCCTTGAAGGGTCACGTCCCTTCGAGGTGCGTTGTGACATGCGTCCGCACATGCTCCGGTGCGTCCGCAAATGGAGAATATTTTCGTATCAAATTTTGGGATTAAAAATATTCACTAATTCTCAAAGTTCAAATGAATTTTGTCCAAAAAGATAGTCTCTTGATCGATCATTTGACAAATCCAAATCCAAATCCGAAGTCGAGCCGAGCGAGCGACGACGATGATGGCTCGAGGCTTGTCTTGTTCTTGCCTCACTCTCCACATGAAGGGGAGTGTTCCAATATAAACACTAAGAAGTTTCTTTCTCCTACCAATGTGGGAGAACTTAGCTTTCTTAAAGTGAAATCTTACTCTTTCACTTTTCCTCCATTTTTCTTCCTTCCATTTTTTATTTACAATACACGTAGAACCCAACAATCCCCCATATGAATGGGGAATGACTATTTCATTTAAGAATATTTGGACAAATGTGTGATCAACAAGCAAAGACTAATTGCAAACGCCTTTGAACTTTCCATAGTGAACTTTCATCGGATGCACTCGGTCAATCAGTAGATGTGATATCTTTGAACCGTCGAAATTTAGCGTACACCTAGACAATACAAGTCACACAACCAACCTTTTACCATTTATGGTTCTCACATTTTTGTTCATTTCAGCCATGAACACGACCTGGTTTCATGAGAGCGTAGAGAATAGGCCTTTACTATCACTTTCCTTGAAGCGACTTCCACTTCACTCTCACATAGGTGATTCCTAAATATTTCAATTCTATAGATCAAACTATTGGGTCAAATCTGCCAAACTTAGAATCCATTAAAAGACTACCAACCATAAGTCTTATCCTTGTTTCCTGAACATTGTCTTCATCATGAGAATGGGTTGAGTTTATTGACAATGTTGAACCGCCAGTCACAACTTTGTTGATCTTTTAGAACCTAGCTCTTGGGATCTCTAGTCCGCTAGGAAGAGTTACTGCCGTGATAACATGTCCTAGGCTGTAAACCCATTCCCTTCGATGATCTCTCAACTCCCTTTCTAGATAGGCCTTTTGTAAGTGGATCCGACACATTATCCTTTGACCTTACATAGTCAATTGTGATAATACCACTAGAGAGTAGTTCTCTAATGGTATTATGTTTCTGTTTTATATGAGGAGATTTACCGTTATACATCATGCTCCCTGCCCTACCTATCGCAGCTTGGCTATCACAGTGTATGCATACTGGTGCCAAAGGTTTGGGCCAATAAGGAATATCTTTCAAGAAATTTCAGAGCCATTCAGCTTCTTCACCGGCTTTATCTAATGCGATAAATTCAGATTCCATTGTAGAACGGGTAATACATGTCTATATGGATGATTTCCAAGAGACTGCTCCTCCACCTAAAGTAAATACATATCCACTCGTGGATTTTACCTTATTCGATCCGGTGAACCAATTTGCATCACTATATCCTTCAATTACCCCAGGATATTTGTTATAATGCAAAGCATAGTCTTGAGTATGTTTTAGATACACCAAAACTCTTTTCATTGCCATCCAATGAGTTTGATTAGGATTACTCGTGTACTGACTCAATTTACTAATAGCGCATGCTATATCTGGTCGCGTACAATTCATGATGTACATCAAACTTCCCAACACTCTTGCATATTTCAATTGTGAGTCACTTTCACCTTCATTCTTTTGAAGTGCATAGATCACATCCAATAGAGTTTTGGCAATATTGAAATCCAAATACCTAAACTTGTCAAGTACCTTTTCAATGTAATGAAACTGTGACAATGTCAATCCTTGTGGAGTTCTATGAATTCTTATCCCTAAGATCATATCCTCAACTCCAAGGTCTTTCATATCAAACTTGCTCTCAAGCATTCATTTCGCAGCATTTATGTCAGAAATGTCTCTCCTGATGATCAACATGTCATCCACATACAAACAAATAATGACCTTGTGATTTGGAGTGTCTTTAATGTAAACATGTTTATCACATTCATTTATCATGAATCCGTTTGCCAACATGGTTTGGTCAAACTCTGCATGCCACTGTTTGGGTGCTTGTTTTAGTCCATAAAGTGACTTAACAAGTTTTCACACTTTCTTTTCTTTACCAGTAACCACAAAACCCTCGGGATGTTCCATGTAAATTTCTTCCTTCAATTCTCCATTTAGGAATGCTATTTTCACATCCATTTGATAGATTTCAAGACCGTATACCGCAACTAATGCAACCAACATCCGAATGGACATTATCCTTGTTACTGGCGAGTATGTGTCAAAATTATCAAGGCTTTCTTTTTGTCTAAAACCTTTCACTACAAGTCTTGCCTTGTATTTGTCAATAGTACCATCATCTTTCATTTTCCTTTTGAATATCCATTTAGAACCTAAAGGTTTATTTCCTGGAGGAAGATCAACCAACTCCCAAGTATGGTTGCTCAAGATTGAATCAATCTCACTATTGACAGCCTCTTTCCAAAAGGATGAGTCCGCATATGACATCGCTTCT
This sequence comes from Capsicum rhomboideum, assembly GCA_031232105.1. Taxonomy (NCBI): domain Eukaryota; kingdom Viridiplantae; phylum Streptophyta; class Magnoliopsida; order Solanales; family Solanaceae; genus Capsicum; species Capsicum rhomboideum. Next base: position 15,985,269 of record CP124707.1, on the reverse strand, counting down.
TTAAGCATTAGAGGTTTATTTTCAAGAAGAAATATTACAAAATCTGATCCAAAGGCAGTCTACGTTCTTTGTTGCTTACTACACCTTGGATTCTCTTCATTATGTACATTCTTCCTTGGTTCATCCCTTGGTCGTTTAGACCCTTTGCTAGGCAACTCATGACTAGTCTTATATGGATAAATATGTTCAAAGAACTCAGCATTATCTGATTTCGTTATCGTATTATCATGGATATCTGGATGTTCGGATTTATGAATCAAAAATCGACATGCTTTGCTATTTTTAGTATATTCGCTGAAAACACAGTCCACAGTCTTTGGTCCTATTTTTACCTTTTTGGGTATAGGAACTTAGACTTTCGCTAGACACCCCCACACTTTGAAATATTTCAAGTTGGGTGTCCTCCCCTTTCCATTTCTCATATGGAATAGATTGTGTTTTTCTATGAGGCACTCTATTGAGTATTTGATTAGTTGGAAGGATAGCTTCTCCCCACAAGTTTTGCGGTAAATCTGAACTTATAATTAAGGCATTCATCATTTCCTTCAACGTTCAATTCTTTCTTTCTGCAATCCTATTTGATTGAGGTGAATACGGGGCCATAGTTTGATGGATAATTCCAATTTCCAAACATATCTCTGCAAAAGGAGATTCATATTCTTCACCCCTATCACTTCTTTTCATTTTAATTCTTTTATCCAACTGATTTTCAACTTCAGGTCTAAATGCATCTATTGCCTCATCCTTACTATTTAGCAAATAAACATAACAATATCTAGTGCAGTCATCAATAAAAGTTATGAAATACTTTTTCCCACCACGAGATGGTGTCGACTTCATATCACAAATGTCTGTGTGAATTAAGTCTAAGGGATTGGAATTCCTTTCAATAGGCTTATACGGATACCTAGCATACTTCGATTCAACACATGTTTGACACTTTGATTTACTGCACTCAAAGTTAGGCAAAACTTCCAAGTTAATCAGTGTTCGCAAGGTTTTGTTATTGACATGGTCCAAACGTCCAAAGCAAAATCATTTGCGTTGGCCACCTGCGCGGGCAGGTCGGCCTTTTCGTCTTCAAACAGTGCCTAAAAGGGTCACGTCCCTTCGAGGTGCGTTGTGACATGCGTCTGTACATGCTCGGGTGCATCCGCAAATGGAGAATATTTTTGTATCGGATTTTTGGATTAAAAATATTCACTAATTCTCAAAGTTCAAATGAATTTTGTCCAAAAAGATAGTCTCTTGATCGATCATTTGACAAATCCAAATCCAAATCTGAAGCCGAGCCGAGCGAGTGACAACGACGACGGCGCGAGGCTTGTCTTATTCTTGCCTCACTATCCACATGAAGGGGAGTGTTCCAATATAAACACTAAGAAGTTTCTTTCTCCCACCAATGTGGGAACACTTAGCTTTCTTAAAGTGAAATCTTACTCTTTCATTTTCCCTCCATTTTTCTTCCCTCCATTTTTCATTCACAATACACTTAGAACTTCCTCCCAGGATAAAATGATTCACTTCAGTAGAATAGTGGTACCTCAAATTCTACCGAACAACGAACTCACTCAACGATTTAATGATCATACTTGAGTTTTTCAAGAAGAAGAGAGTGTTTTTCTTTCACTAAATTCGTCACTATACCTGAGGAAAAATTCAGGTATTTATAGCCAAAAGGTGGTGCTTCAGAAGAGAAGCAATGATTCACAAAAAAATCACACTGTTTCTGTATGTCGCGACCACCTGCGCCCACAGGTAGTCGACCTGCGTCCGCAGGTGACATATGGCCCTAAGCAGAATCATTTGCGTTGGCCACCTACACGGGCAGGTCGGCCTTTTCTTCTTCAAATAGTGCCTCGAAGGGTCACGTCCCTTTGAGGCGCATTGTGATCAGTGTTTTAAAAGGAGGGGGCGTGAGGCGAAACGTTTTACATAGCACTAGCGAGGCGTAAGTCCCTAAACATGGGGCGTAAGTCCTAAGGATCTACGGGTCGTATATCTCATGTATTTTTATTTTTATAGTTTGATTACTAAAAATATAAGTAACAATAAAATTTTCAATGATTCTACAAATAATTTCTTAAAATATATGACAATCATACTATGCAATTTACCTCCCTAAAAGAAATAATCAATAAACTATTAATATTATAATTAAAACCTAAACTCTTTCATGAATAAAAATAAAATACTTTCAAATAACAAAATAAAATATGATAATTTTGAAATATAGGACAAAAAGATAACGATCAATGACAAGTGAATATATAAAATTCGGATATGTATTTTAAACAGAAATGTTAAGTCATATTTACCCTCACGACGTTCTCAATTAGTACATAAGTTAGTTACTTTTAATTTTCTTATTTCAACAGACAAAAAAACTACTAAGCATCATTTAATTAGTAGAGAATTATGAGTATCAACAGCGTTGACTAGGGAATTTGACAAAATTTGTGTAAGAACTATTAGGCGAGTATCGGACGTCGGGTGTTAGGCGTGTTCAGGGCGTACAGTCGGGCGCTTAGGACGTAAGCCTCACAGAACTAAGTCCCACACATGAGCCTCGAGGCGTTTTGCCAGTGCCCCGACCCAGGGCGAGTCCGGACTCTGCCTTTTAAAACACTGGTTGTGACATGCATCCGCACATGCTCGGGTGCGTCCGCAAATGGAGAATATTTTTGTATCGGATTTTTGGATTAAAAAACCTCACTAATTCTCAAAGTTCAAATGAATTTTGTCGAAAAAGATAGTCTCTCGATTGATCTTTTTTCAAATCCAAATCCAAATCCAAATCTGAAGTCGAGTCGAGCGAGCGACTACGACGACGGCGCGAGGCTTGCCTTGTTCTTGCCTCATTATCCACATGAAGGGGAGTTTTCCAATATAAACACTAAGAAGTTTCTTTCTCCCACCAATGTGGGAGAACTTTGCTTTCTTAAAGTGAAATCTTACTCTTTCACTTTCCCTCCATTTTACTTCCCTCCATTTTACATTCACAATACATTTAGAACCCAACAATTTTAGCATCAATGCAAAACATATTTGTTACGAAACCATCATCATCTAATTGCAAAGAAAATCAAAAAGATGATTTTTTATTACTCTCTTTTTAAAATAATTTATAAATTTTTGAGCCACGCTTTATATTGTAGACTTTTTTTTTCTTTTATTACGGAGATAGTACTTATGATCTCTCTTTGTAAATCTAAAAAAGTTTTCTCCTCCATCAAGCGACATAATTAAACGAAGATTTAGAATATATTTTCGAATTATCTAACAAATTAATTTCATATGCTTGGAGCAATTTTTGGCTGTCATTATTGAAAATAGTTAGCTTCAATTTTTCAGCTGCCATTGTTGAAAGAAATTAGATTCAATTTGGGCTAGGATAATGGAGCTCTTTATTAAAGAAGACGGGCCCATATAATTTAGTATATATAAGTTTAAAAAAAAAAAGAAAAAATGGTGAATAAGCAAAAAGAAATAAAAGATTAATGACATGGCGCTTACATGGCTATGTCGACGAATCAAAACGCGAGTGTTTCAACAACACTCAACCTTGACCTAGTCTGAGCTACAAATGATTGAATTTAATTCACTTTAAAGTTGTTATAGGGGGTAAATCAATGTCCGTGAATTTAAAGGTCTAAAATAAGTTTATCGGACAAGTTTAGGGGTGATTTTATGTCTTTTCTCTAAGTTAAAATGAAAAACTTTATAAGTTAATTAATGTTAGGTAGTAATTTTAATATTTTCAACGAAAAAAATATATCAAAGTTTAAGTCTTCCTAGCCAAAAAGTTAATTTGGAAATTTTCACAAACATATTGTATACAATTTTTTTACTTGTTATTACCACAATGAAAAACATACAGACAAGTATCTGATCTCTACAGAATCCAAAATGGATGAAAAAAAATCTGATAAGATTGTCTATGTAAATCCAACAAAAATGAAACTCGTCTTTACCTTTTCTTCTTCTTGTATTCTTTTTGTTGATTTTCATGGTAAAAATACAAGAAATTCATCTGCATCCATAATTTTTGATGTTGCTAAATGACAACAAAGATAATTTTGGAGGAAATAGGTAAAAAAGAGGAGAAATAATCGGATTTAAAGAAAATAAGGAGAAAAGAGAGAAATAAGTGGACAATTTTAAATTGATTAATATATCTATTATGTAAATTGTAATTTGAGATTTATTTGAATAGTTAAATCTTAACCATTTAATTTAACTGTGCCATGTGTGGATGAAAATAGAGAGGAGCCGAATCCATCTCCCCAATTCTCAAACTACCCCAATCCAAAGTCATACGCAGCGAGTCCTTCTACCACATCAAATCTGGATGCTTTCCTGTTGGAAATAATAATTCAAAGTTGGAGTAGGAATCCTTAGTTGTTTAGGATTTAGTATTTTTGGTATTTATTTAATTCATGTCTAATTAGGATTAGGATTTGTTTGTCCTAGTTCATATATGAATAGGTTTTCTAGTCCTAGTTTAATTTGGTTATGCACTATTATAAATAGGGGTGCTTGCTACATATTTTCTAAGGTTGTGAGGTAATCAAATAGAGTGTAGAAATTCAAGAGTTTTTGAGTTATTGAATAAAGTCTCCTACCTCTTGTCTCTTGTTTAATTAATTTCTTCTATTTAGTAATTGTTGGGTATTTCACTTGTGCTTATATTATTTATCTGAGTGATTTTATTTCCTTTAAATTGGTATCAGAGCTTGTGTGAGATCTTGTCAGAGCCTGTGTGAGATCCGACATATATAGAAAAATATGGATATTACATATTTACCTGATTGTCCTGTTTTTGAGTTCAATGGAAATATTTTGTGAGATGGTATCAACAGATGAAGAATTTTTTCAAGGATAATGAATTATGGTCCATTATTGAGAATGAATATGTAGAGCCCCCGGAAGGCACAACATTAATGGGTGAATCATCTATTCAATTGGAGAAAAATAGATAATTGAATAATAAAGCACGGTACTACATTGACTGCAAGGTTGAATTGCACGTATCCATCAAAATTTTATATGTAGAATCAGCAAAGGAAGCTTGGAAAATTTTAGTGAAATACCATCGACGTGCTACTGACGTGAAGAGAGAGAAACTTCAAGAGCTTTGGAGACAGTATGAGTTGGTCCAGATGAAACCAACTGAATCAATTAAAGAATTTTTATAAGAATTAGAGAAATTATTAATGATATGAAGGTCAATGGAGAATATCGAAAGAAGTTAAAGTTGTTAAAAAGATATTAGAATCTCTAAGTTTGAAGTTTCATGACAAGAAGACAGTCGTAGAGGCTACTCAAAATCTTTATATTTTGAGACTTGATGAGTTAGAAGATGAGTTGGTGACATGTGAGATGTCCCTAAATCAAGAAACAATTGAATTAGTGGAGGAGACATTGCAGACAAAGTATGATCAACCAACAGAAACGAAGAGTTAACAAATCTGACAAAAATTGATGAAAAAAATCAAAATTCAGAAATAGTGGAGAAAAGAAGTGAAGGTAAAGATAATTTTTGTTGTGGTATAGATGCCTTTGAGTTTAAAGAGGACTCCAATAGTGTTGAAACTGATTTGCCAAAAATTCTTGAGATAACTAAAAATGATGATTAGGTTGAAACTGATGCTCTTTCAATAGAAGTTAGTATTTTAAATCATGAGAAGTGTAATAAACATGATTGGTCTATAAAAGGTAAGGATATTAAAAAAGAAATACCCACCATTATCGTACAAGAAAAAGTTTGTGAAGATATTGAAGATGAAGCTAGCAATGAAAGAAGCAAAAGTATTCATCAAGAACAAGTTTTTGATGATCTACCCAAAATTGAAGCAGAAACAATTAAGTGTTTAGATTCACAATTGAAGTACATGATTATGGTTATTGAAGATAAAAGCAACTTTGAGCCATTATTCAAAATTGAAGATTTTGAAAAGCGTGAAAAATTGATTGTTGATGATATTTCTCTACCACATATAAAAAGACAAACTGAAGTCGAATGGGCACGCAAGGCCAAATACAAACCAATTGGAGAAGCAGATGATTTTAAGGCAAGAATAATTATTCAAGGTTACAAAAAGAGGAAAAAATATGATGATGATGATATTTTGAAGATGAAAAAATTTCAAATTGACTTTGGATCGCATTGAACAATTGAAGTTGACTAAAGATGGCACCCACAATTTTGTTGATACTACATATTTTAGAAAATTGATGGAAAGTCTAAGAAACTTGACTTCTACAAGACATGATATTATTCAAGACGTGCTCAAGTTTGAAGATCTTGATTTAAGGAAGGCTATGTTGGAATTAAACCAAGAAATTGAAGATTGGAGAGAAGTACTCAATACAACAACCATGACAACAAGAGAAGGTGAGAATATACAACTTTGAATTAAGGGAGGATGTTAGAAATAATAATTCAAAGTTGGAGTAGGAATCCTTAGTTGTTTAGGATTTAGTATTTTTGATATTTATTTAATTCATGTCTAATTAGGATTAGAATTTATTTGTCCTAGTTCATATATGAATAGATTTTCTAGTCCTAGTTTAATTTGGTTATGCATTATTATAAATAAGGGTGGTTGCTACATATTTTCTAAGATTGTGAAGTAATCAAATAGAGTGTAGAAATTCACGAGTTTTTTTGAATTATTGAATAAAGTCTTCTACCTCTTATCTCTTGTTTAATTAATTTCTTCTATTTAGTAATTATTGGGTCTTTCACTTTCACTTGTACTTATATTATTTCTTTGAGAGATTTTATTTCCTTCATTTCCCTCTATCATGCTGAAAACTTGGAAAATTTTATGTGCTCGATTCGAACAAATTGTACCCAACTTTGTCTTATTTATCATAGGTAATGATCATTGAGGATACTGTAACATAGGACCATAAATTGATTTTCTCAATGGTACGGAAGGTGAACTAGACCGATCACACGCGAAATAGCAAGATAACAAGGACAAACTACAATAGACTCGCATGCACTACAGTATATTTGCTATGAACACACTAGAGTGATAACATACAGAATGATAACACATCAAGCTTGCCCAAAACGAGGCTCGGGCTCCGCTTCAAGATCCTCCCCTGGCCTCTCAGTTAAGTGCCTAGTCTTCATCCTGTTTATGGCATTTGCAGGATTAAGGCTCTTCGGGCAACAGGCTGTGCAATTTCTTATAGTCCTGCACCGGTACAACCGTCCCTGGTTCTCTGTTAAAGAATGCAATCTCTCATCCACAAATTCATCTCGACTGGAAAAAAATAAAGAAACATTGGTTAATTAAACCTCTAACAAGCAAGATCAACTAAATTAATTACCGAAGTAACCGGTTTTGGTATGTATTTAACTGGTGAATTGAAGAATTAACCTGTCCGAGATCCATCGATAGGCATGGAGCAAGGCTGCAGGTCCAAGGAACTCCTCAGGATTCCACCAATAAGAAGGGCAAGAAGTGCTGCAACAAGCACATAATATGCATTCGTATAAGCCATCAAGCTTCTTCCTATCCTCTGGTGTTTGCCCGTATTCTCTCCCGTCTGGGGGTGGTTTTCGTGTCTTTAACCAGGGCTCTATAGACCTACAAATCCTCAAAACCCCACAACATTCAGTTTTCGCTAGATTCACAAATTAACCATGCTCCAGGGTATAATTGTCCATCAGAGCAGAATCTATCACAGGGCTCAACTGAACTCATTAGTTCATTGGTTTGGTATCGAACTATATATAGACGCTCACACACGAAAAAAGCATTTAAAACTTGTATAGGCATAATAGATCGTCCATTTTGGACCTACTCTGCTAACTCCAGCTACTAGATTCTCATATATTGCGAATAAAAGGTTATAAAATGTACTTATCGAGTATCTTTATCAACTTAAAGCGGGTCTTACTAATGCCAGTAATTAATTAAGATTCAACTATGAATTGTCATGATTAATACTCTATGTACTAACACGAAAATATCACTCCCTCCTCCAATCTATGTGACATACTTTCCTTTTTAATCTGTTCCAAAAACAAAAAAAAAAGCGACATTTTTATAGTTAGGAAAAACTTAACTTAAAATTTCTCTCTTACCCTTGATGAAATGTTTTATATCCCACAAATGTCTAAGGTTAGTTTTAGAACAAAAATTCCAAAGGTCTTTGTTTCTTTCTTAGAAGTTTGTGTACCTAGTCAAACTGCAATATAAATTGAGGCGGAGGGAGTACTACTATAGTAGTGACTGCCAGAATTTTTTGAGTAAATTAACTATAGTATTTCTATAAATCAATGTCAAACATGTTTACATCGACCATTACTGAAGCACATATAATTGGAAATTAAATAACTCGATGAAATGAGAAAAGGAGAGGTAAATTACTTGTACTGCTGGTAGAAATTAGTGAGATCAACCACCAAATCTTTGATAACAAACATGTGAGGAAGAGGAGTGATGGTAGTTGGCCTGCTAGTATCTGTATATATAGGCTTGAGACATGCTACTGTGTTAACCCCATCTATATTCATTGAGCATGATCCACATATTCCTTCTCTACATGACCTCCTGTAACTCAAACTCGAATCTTCCTCCCCCTTTATCTTTTGCAATGCATCCAGAACCTACAATAATAAAATATTAACTAAATCAAGTACTGACTGATCTTCTAACAGCATGCTTACAACACTATAAGACAATGTTAGGTACGGCGGGAAATTCATTTTTTGGTTAAAATTTACAAGAAAAAGAAAAGAAATTCCATTGCATGCCTCCACTTGATGCCACACGTATTTCCTTTTTTAATCTTTTAAAAAAGAGTGACCCCCCTAAATCTGAAAACAAATTTAACTTAATCTGATAGATGAAGGTCATGGCATGTCTAAGACTTTCGAGTCAAAAGTTAATTCCTTGTTTTCTTAATCTCCATACCACATCCACTCAAAACAGGGTTTCATAAAATGAAACAGAAAATTGAAGGGTGTGGACTAGTGGTAGAAATAGCCACATAAAATACAAATTCACAGAGGAAAAACACTAAGAGGTCGTTTGGTATGTGGACTAAATTATTTTCGGACTATAATCCCTGGACTAACTTATCCCACCTAGGAGATGGGATAAAATAATCCTAAGCTAAAGGGGAATATCCTAAAATATCTCAGAAAATAAGATCTATACCACATTCAATAGACGGTAATCGGTATAAATCTATTACTATCTACCGAACGCTTATAAATCTTATTTCAGCAGTATAAATCTTATCCCATCCCAATACTTAATCCTAAATATCCTACCTTATTCTGCATACCAAAAAGACCCCTAAACGAAAGTGTTAACAAAATTACGCGATACTCATGAAATTAGTGTCACGGGAGCGTGATTGAAAATTTGTCAAGGACTACTTCCAGGTTGTCAAAGACCATATAAGACTACGATCCATCCCGTTTTCATCCTACGTGGAACTCTTTAAACTAAATTGAATTTTATTATTTTTAATCAACTCTTATTCTCCTTAATTTAAAGTTACAAGAATTTTTTCAGCTTCTAATTGAGACAAAAACACTATAACAATAAAAGTGACACTAACAAAAATATAATTACGAAAGCAATAATAAATCACACACCATGGGGCCACAGGAAGGAAGGTCAAGAAAGAAAGATTGAAGAAAGGGTTTTTGGTTAGGGTTATCAGGGCTCCACCTATAGATTCTGAATTCCTTCATCTTCTTATCTTTATCATTTAATTTCATGGCTTTCTTGAGGTTCCCAACAGATTCAACTGCTTCTTTTCCATGTTGTTGCTCAATTGGACGCCCTTCAAGTATAGGGAACCTTTCACTTTTTGTCAAACGTCCTACCTTCTTCATCCCTTCTTTTATCAAGTTCCTAGACATTTTCGTCTACTCTGAACACTCCTCTACTTGCTCTGCTCGCTCTTGTTCTTATTTTGAAAGAGCTTACTCTTTTTTTTCCTTAGCAAAAGAGCTTAGTTGCATTTCATGCAAGGGAATGGGTTAAAAAGGGACACCTGGTTGCACGTGTCAGCTACCTTAACGATCATCTTTTTTTTTTCCCCTTTTTTTTAGCTTGACGACGGCGATTCAATATTTGACTTGTGTTAACTCATATTCACAGTTACGTGGCTGATTATTGGGCAAATAATTACATTTAAAAATTTGATTTATCAGTTATTAACTTTTAAATTTATTAATTTACTAATCAATTGATAAGATATTGGTTGAGTTCGATATCGAATTATCAATTAGTATCAAACAGTTATCAGGCTTAAACAATAAAAATTAAAATTACAACATATAATTAAAATTAAAATCATAATTTTCCGTTTTTTTTTTTGCTATTCAGCTTCCAGTATATCCACGAAGTAGGGGCATGTTTTGACTATTTCAGCTTGTAGAGCATAGACACCTCCTTATCCTTCTCTACAAACTCTCCCACGGTATAATAAACTCACTCATAGATAATAAGGATTATAGTAGAGTGACAAATATTTTTTTAATTCTTAATCAAAAAGTTTGAATTTTCCTCGATATAAAAAGTCGCTTTTATTAGAAATTATTTTATTTTTAATGTGAATTTTTTTAATACGAATTTAAATTTAATGGAAATTCAATATAAATACGAAAGATCAAATGAGAAAACAGAACAAAAATATATTCAGTCACACATAGCTTCTTTGAAAAGTATTCGCTGAAATATTAATGAAAGTTACACGAGCTCACGTGGCCCCAGCCTTAGCAATCATGGTTGTTCCTGTATAAGGAGAACCAAACAAAAGAATCAGTGCAATAAGTGACTACTACTCCGTTTTATTTTACTTGATATTATTGAATTAGCACATCCTTTAAAAAATTTTAATTAAAAATTATTTTATTAAATTAATTTTATTAATTATAATTTAAAATTTAAAATTTGATTATTATTACCTTATGTTGTTATTTAATACTCCCTCTGGTCACTTTTACTTGTCAATTATTTCTAAAATAGATTTTCATTTTTATTTGTCATTTTTGACATATTAAGAAAAAATAATATTTTATATTTAACATTAATTGCTTATTTTCCAATACTTAATACTAAACATCAATTAATAGGAATAGTATGATAAAATAGTCATGTCAATTTTTTTTTAATGAGCATGCCAAATATTTATTTGGGGGGGGGGGGGGGGGGAGGTGGAGGTGGAGAGGGGAGAGTCTCTAAAACTGTACAACATGATATTTTGAGGCCACGACTAAAATAAGCCATCGTATGGCCAAAGTGACCAAAATGAGCCACTAGTTTATTTTGTTACCAAAATAGGCTAAACGCTATAAATTATAGCGTTTTATGAAAAAATTTAACGATACCGTTAACGTCCTCCGTTTTGGAAAAATGTTGTAAAACGCTATTTTAAATAACGTTTTGTGGGGAAAAAATGCTATAATTTATAGCGTTTTACTAAAACGACGTCGTTTTAGTAAAACGCTATAAATTATAGCGTTTTGTAAATCCAATAATTTTTTACAAAGTCTTCCCTGCAATCTCAAATCTCACTTCTACGAGAACTATGTTCATCAGTTGTGTATCACACTTTATGGCCAACCAAAAATGATTTTCACTTAAAGGGTGTGTATTTAGAGTTACTCCCTCTGTTCCAATTTATATGACACACTTTCTTTTTTAGTCAGTCCCCAAAAAAATGACACATTTCTATATTTGGTAATAATTTAACTTTAAAATACCCACTTTACTCTTAATAAAATAATTTACAACCACACAAATATCTATGACTTATTTTAGACCACAAGTTTCAAAAGTCTTTTTTTTCTTCTTAAACTCCGTGCCAAGTCAAAGTACATCACATAAATTGGGACAGCGGCGTCTTCCATATAACAGATTCCTTCTTTGGAAAGTGAAAGGGCGAAAAACAGAAAAAGAGGCATACTTCCGGAGCAACTTGAAGTATTCATGAACACTGGTATAAACGCACATGTATTACCTGAATTCATATAAAATGATTTCGATATAATCTCGGAGGTTGTTCGAAGCTTTCTAGAGGGAAAAAAGAATTGCTACAACCTAAGATCTTATGAAGACAAAGATAGCAAATTTCTAATATGAGCCATTTTCATGTATGGTAACTATGATAATAAAAGTGAAGCACCAAACTTTGATTTGCATATTTGTACTAAGCTCTGGGACAAAATTCGACTGGACAATGCCTCCCATGTAGTCCGTCACAAAGGAGGTTATACATGTTTTTCCGACGAACCATACATACAAGTGTAACCTTGTAAATTCTGATAACGGGAGACCTTGTAAATTATTGGATTTACAAAACGCTATAAATTATAGCGTTTTACTAAAACGATGTCGTTTTAGTAAAAAGCTATAAACACTATAATATTGAATTTACAAAACGCTATTTTTTATAGCGTTTTACTAAAATGACGTCGTTTTAGTAAAACGCTATAAATTATAGCGTTTTTTTTCACAAAACGTTATTTAAAATAGCGTTTTACAATAGTTTTCCAAAATGGACGACATTAACGGTAACGTTAAGTTTTTTTCATAAAACGCTATAATTTATAGCGTTTAGCCTATTTTGGTAACAAAATAAACTAGTGGCTTATTTTGGTCACTTTGGCCATATGATGGCTCATTTTGATCGCGAATTCTGATATTTTGGATATGATTGGTTTCAGCAAAGAAGTTGCCCTTTAGGTACTTAGAGAGTTCCACTTAGTACTAAAAGGGGGTGTGCAATGTCAGCCTATCCTAGATAAGATTCTTGGGAGGATTAAAAATTGGACTACCAGATTCCTCTCTTATGCGGGAATGGCCCAACTAATCAAATCAATCTTGTTTTCAATTCAAGTGTTTTGGGCTCAAATATTTGTTTTGCCAAAGAAGTTTATTTAAGTCATGTTATCGATCTTTCTTATGGTCTGAAGGTGCTGGATTATCAAAGAAGGCCTTGCTTTCCTGGGATTGAGTTTGCTATCCTAAAACTACGGGTTGCTTGAACATTTTAGACATCACAATCTGGAATAAAACGGCAATTAGCCAGCTGTTCCGGAATTTACGCACCAAGAAAGTTAAGTTATGAGTCAAATGGATACACTGTTACTACGGGAGAAATAGAAACCTTCTTATAAAGATTCCAAAAAGCATTTTGGATAGTTCAAAACATCCTTCAATCTACTAAGAATTTTACTAGAGCTGGTTATGACGCAACATGATCGATGAACTCAGAGGAATTCTTGACTAAACAGTTTTATTGAAAGCTTAGAGGCCAATTCCCAAAGGTAAGCGGGAGGAAGTTGATTTGTAAAAATTATGACCTACTAAGGTGGATCTTTATTCTTCAACTTGCTGCTTATCAGAGGTTGTACACCAAAGATAGGTTGTTTAAGTGGGAGCTCCTAAATGACCAAACGTGTCCTCTATGTGAATTGACCGGGGAAAGCATCACACACCTTTTTTCACCTGTAAATTTTCTCACCAGGTTTGTAGGAAGATGTTAGCATGGATGGGACTTAGCCAGAATCCCCTAACATGGGAAGAGGAGCTGACATGGTCTGTGCAACATGCTAAGGGGAAATCACCATGGGCTGAGGTATATAGAATTGTTAGAATGTAGCATGTATTCACAGTGTATTCATAGGTTTACTGTTTCATTGTTACTATTTTATTAGTTACTGTTCACAACTGTAGTAGAGTTAGTTAGGGTCGGTTAGTTAGTTATATAATGAGTTGTCACATGAGAGTGAGCTGAGATGAGATGGACGGAAGCTTCTTGAAGCTTAGCTGTAGATATTTTGTAGAGGAGGTAGCTTAGGATTCACACCTATATAAGAGGGTGTTGATCACAATTGTAGTTAGTTTTTATTCTCATTTTTCTTTAATAAACTTTTACAGTTTCTTCTTCATTCCTTGAGCTATGAGATGAAGTGTTGGTAGAGTAGTGAGCTGAATTTGTTCATAGTATCAGACCAGTCGATCATGGCTGACTAGAGAGGTTGCTGATGAAGAGTTTAGATCTCTGAATCGAGGAGTTTAGATCCCTATTATCAAAGAATTTCTTTAAACTCTATTTTCTATCGATTAGTTTTTGTTGTTTCATTCGAATTGTTCAACAATGCCACCCTTAAGGATTGATCAGAATGATCCCTTGTATATTGGTCCATCGGATGTTACAGGAGCTGTGCTCATTCCCATAAAGTTGACTGGATCTGAAAATTATGTCACGACCCAAAATCCCATTCGGACCGGACTGGCACCCGAAGCCGATATGGCCCGAGAGAACCAATCTTTGCTCATGAATCTTCGTATGTATATCTGCGTATGAATCTTATTATACCTCATGCAACTATGCAGAAGACATGACTATGGAAACATATGCCATAAATAGAAATATCAAACTTGGCCGTTGGAGCCATTATGTAGAATTGAACATACATCTTCTATTCATATACCCACATATGTCTACAAAGCCTCTAACAGATACATCTATTTATACCACCTTTACAACATCAAAATGAATATACAACTATGACCCAGAAAGCTCCGAATCAAGTGGAGCTCACCAAAACTTCTGCAACTGATCCACAGTCTACTGAGGAGGTCTACTAATGCCTGCACCTGCAACATGTAAGGTAAGTCCCCCGAGGGGGGTCAGTACGAAGAATGTACCGAGTATGTAAGGCTAGAGCAATTACATCATACATGAGAATGTCAATGAAATAAATAAGAGAGAATTTTCAATATGAGTAAACCATCATTCTAATTGGAAACTTGTCTATTGCTTTCGTTATGAACATTTTAGGACATTCATTTTATATCCTTACTATTCATAGAATATCTTTCATGTCTACACTCAAGAGACTCTTCTCCTCTATTCATGACCACTATTGTTCTACTACTTGGTTAGTAAATTACGAAAGAATAACATTCATCCACACACACCCACTCTCTTGGTGGATTTAATTACTTATTAATCATACACTGCCCGGGCCCAACTGATTAGTGGGAAATTCAGAACCATCATGCAGGTGTACATTGCACCTCATGGATAATATAAGGGGAACCATCATGCAGGTGTACATTGCACCCCATGGATAATGTCTAGAGAACCATCATGCAGGTGTTCATTTCACCCCATGGATAATTTATAGAGGACCATCATGCAGGTGTTCATTTCACCCCATGGATAATATATAGAGGACCATCATGCAGGTGTTCATTTCACCCCATGGATAATTTATAGAGGACCATCATGCAGGTGTTCATTTCACCCCATGGATAATGTCATAATTATGCCTCAACTTTTACCAGATTGGTACAAACATAAGCATAACATTACTAGACTTTAGCACATCACATTCCCGAAACTTGGAGGTAGAATATACACATTTGTATGACCTATTGAGGATCACGATGCTATTGGAAACTTTTGCTACTTCTTATGAGATCTTATATAAGTAAGCGTATAGTACCGGCCCTCCACCTTTGGTGGTCTATAGTGACTAACATAGAATAGTATTGGAATCATTCCATCTAGAGCTTATAACCTTTAGAATGCGATCCATACCTAATGAAACATCTAGTACCCAAGCGCCGTACTTCTTTACAATCTTATACCCCTTTTGTCTAGCTGGGAAAGTGACACCCTAGAGCTAATGACAGTAAAGCACACACTTATATGCACATTTCACTTCACGCATTTAACTCATGAGATTGACATCTTCACTTATGAGTAATAATCACACTACCTTGCGCATTATCTCTCTTATGACTCTTACGAAATCTTATGAGATTGGTACTTCTACTTGTGAAAGATTGCTACAAAGATAACCATCATAATTGAGGACTTGGAACATGTCATGATTGGAAAATACTATTCAAGAATAAATAGGTTCTCTTGTGTTATTACTCTCTTGAGATCGTTCATTTAGGAATGATAACGTTATGACATTTTTGGAACTTTACGCAATGAACAAGAGACAAAAGAATCGTCATGCATTTGAGAATAGGACACATATGAATAACAATATATGTCAACCTGAATTTGAGATACTTCAAACCTCTCGAAATTGAAACAAGTCCAATGTCAATGTGAATAACATGTTGCAGAAGCATATGGAAGAAGGAACCTTACATACCTTGTATTCGTACTTACGAATACACAATCTTAGACGTGCATACGATAGTCCCACTCCGTCCTTATGTTTTGTTCTACAACATAAATACATGAAGGAACCAACATTAACCACCAATAACCTTATAATGGCATACAACAACAATAAGTCACATGTTCAACTCGAACATGTCATTTCCCCCCTTGACAACACCATTTATAAAATCATCATACCAAGAATTCCACAATATTCCATACATTTACCAACACATGATAACCAATGGCATGTTACACCAAGCTCATGTTTTATCCTTTTCCATCACCACCACATCACAATTCTTCCATCAAATTACTTCAATACACCTCATAACAACAAATCGGGCCAAAATCCCATAATTTATAATTATAGAAAAAGAACATGTTTAAGACCATAATAACACCATACATGTTGTTATTTCATCCATATCATGCACTTTC
This sequence comes from Capsicum rhomboideum, assembly GCA_031232105.1. Lineage (NCBI taxonomy): Eukaryota > Viridiplantae > Streptophyta > Magnoliopsida > Solanales > Solanaceae > Capsicum > Capsicum rhomboideum. The sequence goes on along the minus strand of CP124707.1, from coordinate 15,968,646 downwards.
ATCAAAGTCATAAGTCATAATTCAAGTTACAATCCCATGGATTTCACATCTTTCACAAAAGCCAAAAGTGCCATGTCCAACATTTTCAACCATCACCAACATGATATACATATTTTCTCATGCTTCTAATATGTTAAAATACAATAAGACTCACTTACCCAAGCTTGGAAGATGATGATCTTGCTTCAAGAGTGCCTTAGGGTTTGAGAGCCAAAGAAGTGTTCTTGGGAATTTTCTAGAAAATGAGAGAAAAGCATGTGTGTTTTTCATAATAAAAATCAGGTTTTGGTCCCTTTTTATAGGTACTCAATTCCATATTTATCCACTCTTGGAATTTAATGCTTGGTCAAGTGAAGAATGGGTCATTTGACCCATTCTTGGCCCATGCTTTCTTTCTCATTTTGGGCCCCCTTTTTGAGCCCAATTCACTCAACCCAATGGAATCCACATTTTATCCTGTTTAACTCATTTCATATGTGTTACGAAGATATTCCTACTCATGCAATTCATACTCGTAGCCTCAATTCCAAAAGCAAGCGATTCTAGCCACGTATGGCCCATTTTGACCAAAAGGGCAAAATCGTTATTTTGACCCCAAATTCGTTCTCGAGTAATTTTATCATACCAATGTGATACTTTACTCATTTCATGTATATTATCATGATTGTAGAAGAAACGTGGCAAAAATCGGCTTGATACGTCCCCGGGCACCCTTGGGACTTAAACAAAATTTCCAACTTTTGAAAGGTGCGCAGGGGCGGCGTGGCACGCTGCCTGGCGCGCCCCTTTACTGCCTATGGACTGAAAATTTCAGCCCAGAGCGGCGTGGCACGCCCCTGGGCGCGCCCCTCCTTATTTCTTTCCAAAATTTTTTGTTTTCGACTTTTCTTCGCGGGTTCGGTTAGATACTTCAAGTCCTATTATTTAACTCACTTCTTAACCTTAATATACTTTGTTTAGAGGTCCTCTTAGCCTCATTTTGAACCCCACGAATGTGCCACAAAAATCACAAAACACCTCTTATGAAAGGCTAATCACATGTACGAAGCCAAATTTCAAATTGCTCATTGTTAACATTACCAAATACATACTTATGGCTTCTCGACACCGAAGTACCTATTGTTTATCGTCATCACATTGGGTTGGGAGTATGCGGGGTGTTACAAATTATGGGATATAGAGTAGGTCTATGTGAATTGTACTGCTTGGAAAAATAAAGTTTGGATTTGTTACAGGAACTTGTACTAAAGGATCCTATAAGGATGAGCTTCATGAGCAATGGGAGACATGTAATGCAATTGTCCTATCATGGTTGATGAATACAGTTAGTGAAGAGCTGTTCAGTGATGTTGTGTATACTACAAGTGCTTTTTCAGTTAAGGAGGATCTAAAGGAAAGGTTTGTTAAGGTGAATCGAATGCACATCTATTAGTTACACAGAGAAATCACCACTCTTTCTCAAGGTACTGATTCTGTGTCTCACTATTTTACTAAACTGAAAACTCTATGGAATGAATAAGATGCTGTGTTACCAACACTTAGTTGTGATTGTCTAAGGTCAAGAGAGTATGTAAAACACCTATCTCAAATGAGACTAATCCAATTTTTGAGTGTGTTAAATGAATCTTATGAACAAGCAAGGAGACAAATTCTACTGAAGGGAGTTACTCTAACCTTAAACCAAACATATGCTATGATCATAGAAGATGAGGCTCAAAATTCTGCAAATATGAATGCTGTGATTGCAAAGCCAGATCAAGTTGTCATGAATGTCAATAAGAATTATGCTAGAAATCAAGGAAGAGATTACTACAAGGGAAGAAAATGTGACTGTTGTCAGTTCACATGTCATACTAAGGACAACTGTTACAAGTTAATTGGATATCCCTTGGATTGGAAGCAATGAAAGAAGGGAGGTAGCCATGGTAACTATAGAGGATCATCTGGTTTTTCCCAAACTGGTAACACTGCAGGTTCTGGCATAATGCTCATTTTTTTTTGGAGGACAACCTCCAGCTAATAATGTCACAGAAGGACACCACTATGATCATACTCAAGAGGCCTCAACCAGTCATGATGTGAGTAATATAGGTATAGCAGGAAATGCAGGTGGTTTTGCAAATGGGCAAGCATTTACAGAAGATGAATACAAGCAAATCAGAGGCATGTTGAGTAAGGATGCACAGGAAACTAAATAGATCAGTATATTAGGTATTACCAATTGTCTGATGTCATAATTTTATACATAAAACTGGATAGTAGATTCAGGTGCTACACATCATGTCACATCTAATAAGGATTTGTTGAAAGATATACATGCCTTAACCAAATATTAGAAGGATCAGGTACACTTATCCACAGGAGAAAAGGTTGAGGTCACTCATATTGGAGAAGCATGCTTATTTGAGAATGAAGTAATGAGAAATATCTTGTTTGTACCAGACTTCAAGTTTAACTTGCTGTCAATGTCTAAGATCACCAAAGAGTTATCTTGTTTTATTTCCTTCTACCCTGATTTCTGTGTATTTCAGGACCTCTTCAGTGGCAAGGTGGAGGGAATTAGTAAGGAGAGTGGTGGATTATACATTTTTAAAGAAGAATTTAGAATAAAGAGGAGAGAATCAATAACTAGTGGACACAGGAAACTAGCTACAATATTAGCTGTACATGAAGTCAAGTTATGGCATAAGAGACTTGGATATACTTCTTCCCAAGCACTAAGACATCTAGGCTTGATAGACTGTAATAAGAATGACGATGTAGTCAATACTTGTTTAATATGTCCATTGGCTAAACAAATTAGACTATTATTTCCTCATAGCATATCTAGAGCAAATGCAGTGTTTGATGTTGTTCACATGGACCTCTGGGGACCATATAAGACTCCTACTGTAGATAGGCAGTATTACTTTTTGACAATTGTGGATGACTACAACAGATTTGTATAGGTGCAATTACTTCAACTGAAATCTGAGACTGTTATTGCTGTTAAAAATTTCCTTTTGATGGTAAAAACTCAATTCGGTTCTCATGTCAAGGTTGTGAGATCAGATAATGGTAAAGAATTTTTTAATGCTCAATGTACTAAAATGTTTCAAAATTTAGGTATCCTACAACAAAGTAGTTGTCCTCACACACCACAACAAAATAGTGTGGTGGAGAGGAAACATAGACATATTCTTAACATGACAAAAGCTATCAGGTTTCAATCTTATTTGCTTATTAGATTTTGGGGTTATTGCATTAAGGCTGCTGTATATTTAATGAATAAATTGACCTCATCAGTCATTGATGGCAAAAGTCCTTATGAATTGCTCTATTCTAAGCCACCTATGTTAACTCACTTAAGAGTTATAGTGTGTCTTTATTATGCATCATCCCTGCCAAAGGGAGATAAGTTCTCAGCAAGGGCTATTCTAGCCATTTTGATGGGTTATACAGAACTGTAAAATGGATATATATTACTGGACATTCACAACAAGAAGTTTTTTGTAAGTAGATATGTGATTTTTTAGGAGGAGGTATTTCCTTTTGCTGTAATATCACAACCATCTCCTCTAAATTTGTTATTACATGGTTCTCCTTTAGAGGTGCTGCTTGATGACCATATTCAACAAGAAGAAACAACAAGTGATGAGACATGTGATCCAATACTGCCTCAAGCAATTCAAGAAACTTCTACATCTCTACTAGAAGTGATTCAATCTCCTGATGATGAAGGTGTGTCAGCAATAACAGATAATGATCATGCCATGCCCTCATCAATACCTGAAACTACTGATTCCTCAGTTCCTGGGGCTGCTGAGATTCTTCCTATTAGGAAGATCACCATAACAATCAAACCACCTTCTTGGATGAAGGATTACACTAGATATAGTAAAGGTCAGAGCAGAACCAGACATCCAATTACCAATAATCATTCTTATGACAGTACCACATCCCATTATCAATGCTATTTGTCCAAGTTTGATAACTTGGTGGAGCCTAAGAGTTTCAGCGAAGCAGCTAAAGATGACAAATGGATTGAGGCTATGCAGTTGGAGATTCAGGCCCTTGAGGATAACAAGACTTGGTTTGTATTTAACTTACCACAAGGAAAAAACACAGTTGATTTAAAATGGGTGTACAAGATTAAGTTTCAAGCTAGTGGTAAGGTTGAAAGGTACAAATCCAGGCTAGTTGCTAAAGGGTATAGCCAACAAGAAGGTTTGGATTATCATGATACTTTTTCTCCTGTTGTAAAAATGGTGACAGTAAGATGTGTTATTGCCTTAACTGTTTCATAAGGCTGGAATTTGTTCCAGATGGATGTTTACAATGCCTTTCTTCAAGGTGATTTAGATGAAGAAGTATACATGGATATGCCAGAAGGGTTCAAGAAACCAGGAGAAACAAAGGTGTATAAGTTGCTCAAATCACTATATGACCTAAAGCAAGCTTCTATGCAATGAAATATCAAGTTGACTTCAATATTATTGTCTGCTGGTTTTACATAGAGTGCACATGATTACTCTTTGTTCACTTTGAAGAAGGAATATGATATAGTTATTGTTCTAGTGCATGTTGATGATTTACTCATCACTGGGAGCAATGATAAGCTAATTTCTACAACAAAAGAGGTGTTACATAAACAATTCAAGATGAAAGATTTAGGCCAACTCAAGTATTTTTTAGGTATTGAAATCTTGAGATCAGGTGAAGGGGTTGTCTTGAATCAAAGAAAATATATATTAGAGTTGATCAATGATGTTAACCTTGGTGGTGCTAAGCCTGCTCCAACTCCTCTAGAGTCCAACTTAAGGTTGACAATAGTTGAGTATAATATAATCAGTGGTATTGCTGGTGATGCACTCCTTCATGATGTTACTTCTTATCAAAAGTTGATTGGAAAGCTTTTGTATGTGACCATCACTAGACCAGATGTTAGTTATGCAGTTCAAACACTTAGTTAGTTCATGCAGGTGCCTAAGAAGGCTCATTGGGATGCAGCCTTGAGAGTAGTTAGGTACTTAAAGGGTACAGTTGGACAAGGAATTTAGCTTCAAGCTAAACCTGCCACTATGTTGAATTGTTGGTGTGATTCTGATTGGGCTGCCTGTCCCAATACTTGGAGGTCTATTACTGGTTATGTAGTCAAAGTTGGAGATTCGTTGATCTCCTGGAAGTCCAAGAAGTAGCACACTGTTTCCAAAAGTTCATCTGAGGCTAAGTATAGGAGCATGGCATCTGCAGTTGCTGAAGTGACCTAGTTGTTGGGTCTGTTCAAGGAGTTAGGGGTTCCCATTTGAGTGCCTGTTACAATTTTGAGTGATAGCAAGTCAACTATTCAATTAGAAATAAATCCTGTGTACAATGAAAGGACAAATCACATTGAAATTGATTGCCACTTTATCAGGGATAAGATCAAAGATGGCAGTGTTGAAACATTTCATGTTCCTACTCATCACCAACTTGCAGACTTACTCACTAAAGTCCTGAGCCAGGCTCAACATGTCCATTTGCTAAACAAGCTTGGTGTGCTCAACATATTGCATTCTGTAGCTTGAGGCGGTGTGTTAGAATGTAGCATGTATTCACAGTTTTACTATTTCATTATTACTATTTTATTAGTTACTGTTCATAGTTGTAATAGAGTTAGTTAGGGGCGGTTAGTTAGTTATATAATGAGCTGTCACTTGAGAGTGAGCTGAGCTGAGATGGATGGAAGCTTCTAGAATCTTAGCTGTAGATATTTTGTAGAGGAGGTAGCTTAGGATTCACATCTATATAAGAGGGTATTGATCACAATTGTAGCTAGTTTTCATTCTCATTCTTCAATAAACGTTTACAGTTTTTTCTTCATTCCTTGAGCTATGAGATGAAGTTTTGGTAGTGTAGTGAGCTGAATTTTTTCTAGAATGGTTATGGATGCTGCTGTATATCACATTTGGAGGGTAAGAAACCTTAAAATTTTCCAGAAACAGAGCCAATCTTCTGAAGCAACCATTAAACTCATCATTCAAGAAATTCACATGAAAGATGGCAACTGGAGTCGACTTGTAGAGTGGTTGAACAATCACAATTACTATTCTAGCTAGACCAGTAGTGTTTCTTTTTAGTTATTTGGATTCATAGTTTGAATGTTTGATCTAGACTATTGGGACTATGTCCAGTAGCTAGATTTTCTTTGTATCTCAACTTCTACTTAGGTAATAAAATTTTTATTTACCCAAAAAAAATGAGTGTGTCAAGTCAAAAGGACAACACTTTTGTACGTGATCGTAGTATGTCATGTCGTCTCATCTCCACTGCATCAAAGAGTACCTATGCACTATGTTCTGGTTCACTGATAAGGAAGATAGCATTGGGGTAGGGCTTAACGCACTAACGAAAAACCGCTTCCAATTTACAGCTGATGAAAATCTGTCCTATTATTACAAGCATCAGGTTGATCCACTTCAGCACAACCTCAGCCACATGGGCACTGGTAGTGAATTGATCACGGTAATAAGTCCGGATCGAGGATAAGTAAAAATAAATGGAGGGAGTATTTAAGGGTAGAAAGGAAAAAAATAAAATTATCTTAGTTTCATAAATTGAACAAGTAATTTGAAGCAACTATTTTTAGTATAAAAACCAAGTAAAATGGAACGGAGGGAGTAAGTTCAATCAGAACAATTTATCACTCCTTTTTAAGTTGAAATTAGTTCCAAATATATTGCAGGAGACCCAATAATTTATATAGTTAATCATTATTTCCTAAGCTAAGAAGTGAATAGAATAGGAAATGAAATTTTAACATTAGATTTTATAATAGATATTTTATATATTTAGAGTAAAAATGTAACTATAATAAATCTTAACGGGTTAGTAATTTACTCAATAAGAAAATAGAGTAATCCACCTCCACACCAATAAATATTTACCTATAAATTTTAGTCCTTTCGCCAATTGTTAATTTGATAACCTAATATCAATAAATAAATAAATAAATTTTGTAATTGAATCATCGATTGTAATTCGATTTTCAATGGCCCTAGTTACGTGTCAACAAAATTGAATAAAATATTTAAGTAGTTGTCCATTTTTTCTAGTTGATGTATCTACTCGAATTAAATCTAAGTCAAAGCAATTGTGTTCATTGAAAAATATTAAATACTTGATAAACAGAGACAGATCTAAGATTTGAGGTCTGTGGGTTATGAATATTAACTTTTGCGTTGAGTGTCTGTGAAGAAACAAACAGTCGACGTTTTGTTTTAAGAAAAGAAGTGCTTTTTTCCTTTCCTTCATTATTAGTTTTATTATTTCTTTTTTTAAAAAAATCTACATATTGGGAAAAGAAAAAAAAACTTAGGAGGAAAGTGAGTAAAAGAGTAAAAAGACAAACAAAAAAAAATGTTGCTAGTGGGTTATGAACCCACATCTCAGGAACGAAAGCCTTCAGTACTCGCACATACACCACTGGACTATCACATAAGCACTACGAAAGAGGGTCAAAAGAAAGTCTCAACTTACCTTAGGGAATCCCAACAAATCAAAGCGAAGCTTTACCCTTCTGAATTACCTCCGAATGAGTCCAATCTATTCAAATATGAGTTCTATGTAAGAAAATGGATCTAATGATACCCATATTTTCACACCCCGAATTCGAGTTCAAAAGTCAACTCGAAAATTAACTTCAGGCCCACAAGGGTAAATGGGAATTTCATTAAAAATTGTGTTACCCGAGACTGAAGGATTTCAAATTTGAAATTTCATCAAAAACGGAGTTGAAATTGATATGCCCAAATTACACCCCCCTTAAGAAGTATAAGCGGTCGTTGTCAAATATATAATCCAGCAAAGATTGGGGTTGAATTCTACAGGGAATTTGGTGAATACTAAGTTGTTTGTGATTTAAATGACTATTAGTCTATAGTTTCCGTAGAAATGGGGGTTTATAACAAGTGATTTGGAATCAATGTTTAACTTGTTTCAAGTAAAAAGTACCAAATTAAGATAATATAAATCAGTAGAGAAAGCAACTAGGATTGAATTCACCATGGCTTTATAGCATTTTCAAGTAACTATCGGTAGCGGTAAATGTTTCTCAACCTAATTAGATGATTTTTCCCTTTAATTCTTTCAAACTTAAAGATATGGAATTGGGAAACTCAAATTTAACCTCAAGTTGATTAATCTTGCTAGAGCATTACCCGTTAGACGGAGGTTAGAAACTCCAAATCCTCGTTGTTAATCCTTTTTCCCAATTTTAACCTCTTATTTCAAGCAAGTTAAACATAGGGCTGGTTATAATGTTTGCAACCATTAGAAATCTGTTAAGATGAAAGGAATAACAATACATTCACAATATAATAATCGAATCCTTACTGAAATCAATCCTAGAATTATTATTTTGCCATGGATCCCACAACCCTAGTTGTGGGGTTTTAGCTGCTCATAACTATAAAAGACAACATAGGCAAAGAATTCATAGAAGATGAATTACCCTTGCAATATATGGATTTAATGAACAATTGTCTTCAAAAAGTGAACAAATTACTAAAAACCCAAAAAGGAGATTTAAAACTTAGAGTATTTTTGAAATGTATAATGTAAGATACCATCAAAAGCCCTAGGAGCAGGTATTTATAGTACAAAGAAACTTGGATTTGAAATATAATTCGGAGTGCGCTCGCCTAACACTGACGACCTTGAGTGACGGCTCATCACAAGATTGACGACTCATTATCTAGATCGTCACTTGATTCCCTGATGAGTTGGATTCTATTTAAGGTTGACGACCTTGAGTGGCGACTCGTCACCTAATTGATGGCTCATCGCCTCAGGTCATCACTCGATTATTGGCAACTCCTCATTCTGCTTAAGCTTGACGAGTTTGGCTCGTCACCTAGTTGACGACTCGTCACTTGGATCCTTTGGCTCAGTTTTTTCTGTTTTGCTACTTGTTACCCTTTGCTGTATAAAAAAAGTAAAACACGATTAAAAACAACAAAAGTTGTTTAAGAACTTATAATCATTCCTAGTCGAAAGCCCCAAATGTGCTGTCAAAATGTCGTAAATCAATACCCTCAACTTATAACATTTGCTTATCCTCAAGCAACTAAACAACACCACACTATGCTAACAACAAGATTCTAAGGAACAACACAGTAGTCAAAACCATCAAAATTGGCCCCATCAATTTAGTCAAACTTAACACCCATGAACTATTTATCAACTAACCAATAAGGATCCATGCTTGGCATCATGATACAAACTGATAACATTGCATACACAAAAGGTAGTCAAATTAACAACTAGCAGTTAACTGTGATATCCATAGTCCCTTACCACAAAGAAGTCCTACACAAAGAATATCAAATCAAACCGAGACTTAAATCAAATATCTCACTCTCAGAATGAATTTCATATAATGCATACATGATGCCATAGGCTTACCCTTACTATCTATTTTGGTTCTTCAGAAAGTTGACTAGGATCACTACAGGATTTTTCTAGGCTTGTATTGAAGGCTTGGGTGCAGGTAGGATACATTTGGGGATTAGTGACTCAGCCTTCCTTGACATCTATGTACCATTATTTCCACTTACGACCAATCATTTCGTCCTTATTCACCTTTTTCTACCCCTATATTTTTGTTCATGTGGTGGAAAAACTCTTTTGATACAACTTTCTTTTTTTCTTTCTTTTTTAATCTTTTTTTTTCTTTTTCTTGTTCTTACAAGTGTTCACACCCACCAGTTTGTTTCTTTATCTATACCTGATCTTTTTATACCCCATTTCATCTATCATCCGCCTCTATAGTAGCCACCCTAAACTTAAGTGATTTACCTGAGTTGAGGTTCACGATGTCCAAGGAAGGACCAGGACAAAATAGAGGTTCAAAGATAAAAAAGGGAAGGTGAACGGTTAAAGAATAAAATAAAGTCAAATCAGCTCAAAATAGGGATCAAGGGATTTATTCACATTATTTGGATAGTATTTTTAGGCTAAGTGGACTAGATTCAAACAAAGCCTGTGATCCTTTCCTGACAAACCAACTTACAACCTAATAGGATAGACCGGGCAAGTTCTAGATGCATGCACAAAGATAGAAAAGGTATAAAATAGCTCACACACTCTTGGTACAGAACAACACAATACACCGCTAGCTATTAAATTTTTACTCAAGCTTAAGCAACAGTTACCAACTTCATATACCACTAATGCCAAGCATAAATCCACTATAGTCAAGTTATCAAAACTGAACCATACATGTACATAATTTTTTTTAATGGGTCCTCATTTCAAAACAAATCAAAACAACGACTGCTATGTATTCCCTATCCTCTTTTTGCCTACACAATATAGAACAACACTTAGAAATAACCTTAGCTTGTCGGTTCTACTAGATATCACATAAGGGAAAAGAAACACAATAATAAAAACCCTCGTGTGGACACAGGTACCCCCACCCCTATCAGAAAATTATGCATTATCCCTAATGCATCAATAATAAAATGATAAATCACTAGAGTGAGGAAGTACCTGTGGTGCCCTAGGCGATTGTGTCATGTGACATGGAGTGGGCTGCAACATCAGCCGCAACATCATTAGTAGTGGCGCCAGGAATGACCGGCGCACTCAAAGTAGTAGTTGGTAGAGTAGAAGATTTCACACTCAATCCAGCAATACCAGATATCTTAGGTGGGACACTGAAGGAGGCTCCCATAGCTCGCACCCTCAACGCTTCTTCTTGCCATTCTTGGGCCACTTTTTCTCTCTTCATTTCTTCTTTTATATCTCTCTGTTTTTGCTTTTTCCTTCTTTTCTTAGCTTTTTTTGGGATCATATTTGTCTCTTCTTTTCCTCTTACTCTTGCCCTTGGCTTTGAGAGGTTTACCTGTCAGATCATACAAAGTTTCTTTCTTTTTCTCTGACTGCTCATCATCCTGAGTCAGAAATGCCAAGGCTGGTCTCTTTTGTAATGTAGTAATGTCCGCTCGGTCTTTCTCCAATTTTGCTACAAACTTGGCCAGATCTGGTATAGTCATGGCCTTTAATATCTCATTAATCTAGCTCTATATACCATCAATATGACCGTGGAGGCTCACATATGACACTAGCTAGGCAAAAAGTTTAAGCTGCCTGTCAAATAATTGACCCTTTTTGAAATTGTGGGGAGTAAATACATACTCCAATATCTGGGTTGTGGCAGTCGTAGTGTTCGTGGTCTCAGCTACCACAGTAGTGCCTGCAGTGGATATGATGGGTGGAGCTGTAGAGACAGTTAACTGCATATATGAGGCAGAGCCCGAGGCCTCTGCAGTCGCAGTTGGACCCTATATGGTCTGAGTATTAACTCTCAAGTCAGTGTGATTGCTCAGTCATAATACAGGCTTACCCTCATCCTTCAATCTCTTAAAATTATGTGTCTTGGTGGCAGGTGTTTCAACATCAATACCCATCAACACAGGAACATGAGCCTCCTCATAAAGCTGTGTGATAAGGCATGGGAATGGGTATAAGTTGTCCGAACCCTTATTTTGATCTCATCCGCTATGATTTCCCCAAAGTTGATGTTGAATCCAGACATTAAGCTCGCCACTAACACTGCCTGATCCTTGCCCAAATTATTATCGCCTCCAGTAGGCGTCAACCTGAATCTTACTAGTGCCTACCAGAACTTGGCTATAAAGGATAAGGTAGCCTTGCTAATTCTGGAGTTGTGATTCGTCAAGCATTCAGGATCTACTTCAGTCAGTACTTGTGCTAACCATAGGCATTGATTTGCTCGGTCACTTAACTTGTGGTAAAAATCTAGGTGCTAGTTAGTGGCACTAAATCTGTCCCATGCAAGAATATGTTGATTGTGTGGTCAGAAACATTCACCAAAACTCCCCGAACTGGAACCTTATTAAGGTTTGGTAACTCAATAGTTTTCTACCCTTTTTTGCAATTGTTCTCCCGAATAGCAGCATAATTGGTGTAAAATTCACACACCATCACTAGATAATACTTCCTAGGGTTTGTGCTAGTCCATCCGAATTCATAATGGTTGAACCATCTCTCAATCTCCATATATTCCCCTATCCCCGAAGTCATGATTTTTACCTCCTCAGCCAAAGGTCTCTTGGTACTAGGCTTTCTAATTGAGGAGAGACCATCCTGATAGATTTTGTCTGCCCCTATCACTTGCTATCGGACACTATCTTTGATGCCTGAATTTTTTCTTTTAATTTTATCAGCCTGAACTGGTTCAGGGTCTCTTTCTGGACTGTGGCTGTAGCAGTACCACCCTCAACTTTATCCTCAAAACTCACACTTTGGGAGCTCGACTCACTTTCTACCTGTCACACCCCTTTTTCGTCGTGTCTAAGGGTTTTTTCAAATAAAAGTGATGGTATTGACTAGGGATTATTTTTATTTATAGAGTTGCCACTTGGAATTGAGTTATGACGTTCCAAGTCACCTTAGTGAATTCCTAATCAAAAGAAAATGACTCTTTATTGGTTTGTGAAAACAGAAGACCGGGTAAGGATTTCTATTTACCGAGGGGAAGGAATGAGGCACCTCCCGAGTCCCGTGGTTCTATCATGGTCGCTTTTATCAACTTATACTTGGTTTATACTATTTGGATAAATTGTGTTACAAGCCATGATTCACTCATTTTTAATGTGCCAATAATATCTCTCTATATCTCTTGGATTAAGCTAGTGAAATTTAATTTTAGGGCAATCTTTGCCAAGGTGCATAATTGCATCCTCGAATTTCTTAGTTATTATTAAGCGTATCGATAAAGATGCATAATTACATTCTCAAAAGAAACAAGATTTTATTGGGCCTGAAGCTTATCTAGTGTTAAAGGCATGTGTTCGTCTCTTGTAAACTCGAGACAATTTCTTCTATTCATTTTAATCTCCTTTCTTTTATTAACGCGATGGGTCTTGAATTAACCGACAACTCATCTCACTCATACTCTCATTAATTCGCTCGGGCCTAAAGCTAGTGACAATACTTGAAAACATCAAACCCCTATATTTCTTTGAACGAACAATAGACAAATCCAAAACAAATAAAAATAAAAATTAAATCTTAACAATAAAAAAAAATTCATTAAAACAAATCACATTTTTCAGATCTAATAATTGTGAACATTTCATATGTCAAGAACATTCATACATGTAGAAGAAACCGGACAGGTTCGATTAACACTAGATAAATGAGTAATGACATTTAAACAAGATCTTTTATGAACATATTTATACTAAAATCTAGATGAAAATTAAAGCATGCTTCAAATATATCAAAGGAAAATAGCATCTACGCCTAGCAATAATATTATAAGACAAACCAAATCTAACACATACATACTAACACATTGATATTTCTTAAAAACTTAATCAATATACGAGAAAAGGAATCCAACTAACCCAAGATAAGAAGCACTCATAATCCTACGTATTGCAGAAAATTAAACATAAACATTTAGAAAAAAGCTCACCCAAACTTCAATTAATTGCATAAATAGTAATGAGAAACATATTGAATCATTTAACTTAATCAACCTTCCAACAAGGATAACAAATAACTCGCAGAAAATTTGGTTAACTTAGGCGGTAATCGAAAGAAATGGATCTCACATAAATAATCAACTTTACATGGTAAATAGTACATAAAATCATTTAAACAATTTTGTTCGTGGTTTGATTCACGATAAAACTTATAAAAGTAAATAGTACAGGATTGAATAACAACCTGTTTGACCAACTTAATTAAATATAGAAGTAAGAACGTCGTCACCGAAAACTCGAAATGAGGACCAAAATCCAAAATCCAAACTCCAACCTAGTAACCTTCAACTAACACTCGCCGTTTTCCTTTTGTTCTCTGTTTTTGTTTCTTCCACTCTCTGTATGTGTGTAGGTGTATGTATATATAGTGTGTTGTATGTGTAGGTGAGGCAAAAGTGGGGGAAATGGGGAGTGAAGTGAGGGAGTGGCAGGTTAGGGGGGAGAATGGGGTAGTTTAGCATTTTCATTTTTTTCATTAAATAAATAAATAAGAAAGTAGTAAAAGTAATATTAGCTAACTATTTAAAATTAATAAAAATATAAAAAGTTAAATAGTCTTAAAAATATGATGAAGAATATATAATAAAAGTTTATAACTAGACTAAAATAAAATATAATTAAGAGAATATTAAGATTACTAGCTTATTTCTTAAAACCTAAATTAAAAGAAAACATATTTTTTAGAAATATTTTCTTTTATTTTGCAAAGTAAAAACAAAACTTATGCTAAAATGTGACTATTTTTTGACATCTTTTCACAATTTTTCAAATAAAACCTACTAAAAATGAAAATAAAAGCTAAAATAAAGATTAGACAAAAAAAAACTTTAATGTTAAAAATAGGTTAAAGCTTGGAGAGGGTAAAAAATCACGTGTCTACATTTGCCCCTCTTTGTCTGAGAACACGAAGAGTTTTCAGACAAAGAAGTAGACAACGAGACAAGTTTTGACCCTACAGTTATTAGAAATGAAAAAGAACAGAAGGAAAAGATGCGTCCGAATCCTGGTTTTTGGACAACCTACATATCTCGGGTTATTAGGGAATCAGGTCACGTGTAGTTCAAGGGATAAGAAGGGAGGTGGAACATATTGAGATGGAGAGTCGAGTGAGGTCCTGTCGAGATTTTGGTTCGTGGCTCCTATCATTACATCCGAAAATAAAAATATAAGAAATGTAAAAAAGAAAATACAAGATCCTATCTACTCTACTTGTCTTGAGTCTTCCTTTAGATCTCCCATTTGGATCTTCAGTTACCATCTCACCTTCTTCTGGTGGGTACCTTGATCTTAAAATTGGGGTTTGAGACTTGAAGTTGAAACTTAGAGTGAGTCTTTGACGCTCTTTCACATGATAGTCTGAGAACGTTTTTGAATGCTTGTTTTCTTGACCAATAGCTGAAGATAAACTGATATCAGGATGGCGGGCCACTACATGCATCTGAAAACTAATTCTGATATTCATTGAGATTGAATGTCTGGTAAGAGTTGGGACTGTGTATTCGGACATCAAGATCATGCTCTACCAGGAAAAACCTGCAAGACATCATAAACAAAAAAAAAACACAAAATTTTTGCCCCTATTTTACTGGAAAAATTTTGTGAGTTATTAGCAATTGTAAACGTTTAAAATAAACTCAGACTAGAAAATGTATATCCTAGGAGAAAAGAAAATAAAGATCTTAGACTGGAAAGTATTTATCCCAGGAGAAATAAAAGAAAAGTCTCAGACTAAGAAATGCTTATCCTAGGAGAAATGGAAAATGACTATCTGCGACTAAAAAATACTTATCGCGACACAAAATAAATGTAACACCCCGTACATTTCCGAACCTAATTGATTACCGTCACATTTATGGAATGATTCAAACATGAGATGGTTGGTGTATTACACATTAATTTTCGTGGGCTGAATTAATCATGTGCAAATGGGATGAAAAAAGGCCCAAATATTAAGCAAAAGACATGACCCAAATGGAAAAATGACCCATTCCACCTTTGACCAAGTAAACATATCAATTATTGACTAAGTGTTTGGCTAAGGATGACCTTGAGGCACTATATAAAGGCACAAAAATCAGATTTTATTCCACAAAACACACATGCCATTTCTAGAATTTTCCACAATATTCTCTCTTCTCCCACAAACCCTAAGAAACTATCTCTTTGGACAAGATCACTCTTTTGCAAGCTTTGGTAAGTGTTTACTCTCATGGTTTAGTATATTATATGCTTAATATGATGTATAAATCATGTTGGTTATGTTGGCAAAGTGTTGGACAGTTCACTATGTGTAAAATAGTCTACTTTTGCTAAATCGATCCACATACCGATGAACTCTGTCGGCCATAGTGGCTACCACATTGGGGGCATATCTGGCCAAAGAGTTAAACCGAAGTCTGTACTACCGGACACTTATATTCCTTGATGAAGATTTAAAAACTGGTCTGCATGAGCCTCTTGGATCTCATATGGAAGATAGTGATCAAGGAATGCCACTTTAAATTCTTCCCAACTAGCTGGAAGTGCACCAATACCCCTAGATCGTTTCCAATCTTCGTACCATAATATCGCCTCTCCTTTCAATCTATATGCCGCAAGCTCAACTATTTCTACACCAAATACGTGCATGACATCAAAAGCCCTTTGGATTTGATCTATAAAATCTTGCGGGTCTTCATTAAGATTCGATCCAGTGAATATAGGAGGCTCTAATTTCAGAAAATCCTGTGTCCTCCGACTAGCTACCCTAGCCGCATCATCATTATTTGTCATTGGACCAGCTCGTCCTTGACTTTGTATAACAATTATCTGAGTCAACATTTGCACCGCATTCCTTAAATCTTGCTCAGTAGCATTAACAGGTGGTTCAACATGTTCTTCTCTCCTTCTCGTCTCTTCTGGAGCTGGAAAAGTAGAAGAAGCCCGCGATGCAAACTCAGTGTTAGCCCCACCTTGACTAGCTTGGTTAGGTGGTGATTTACTAGTTCCTTCTCCGGCAAGCGTGTTTACCTTTTTACTTTTGCCTTTGCCCCTACCTCTTGTTGTAATCGACATGTTTCTATAACAAAGGAAACTAATTTCAATGGTAAGATATGATTTCACCTACAACTTTGGCTCTATTGCACGATCTAAGAAATGAAGAAAAGAAACAACTCCTAAATGCCCCATAGCCTCTTACTTATAAATGTGGTGCATAACACATCCATAAGCAAGACTCTACTCGGACACGGGTTTGTAGACTCCCTAGGACGACCTGCTCTGATACCACTTTTGTCACGCCTCGACTTCCAACAGGGCGGACTGGCACCCGAAGCCGTTAAGGCCCGAGAGAACCAACCTTTATTCATGTACATTCATATGCATATCTCAGAGTTAACAACATTCTATCTCATGTAAATACAAGATACCAATGTCGGAAGTCATGGAGAACATATGATATATATAAAACTTGGCCGTTAGGGCCATCAAGTCAAAATGGACACACATGCCTTCATTTGTCTCACAACGTCTACAATCCTAAAGTCGGGACAAGTCCCCGCTTTATACAATCCTTTATACAATACCAAAACAAATGTACATAGTGACTCGAAAAACCCCAAACCGAACTGGATCTCACCAACGGTCTGCAGATGACCTGTACCCTACTGTGGATGTCTACTAGAACCTGTACCTGCAACAAGTAAGGTAAGTACCCCAAGGGACGTCAGTACGAAGAATGTACTGAGTATTTAAGGCTATAAGAAACTGCATGAAACATAGGATCTCAAATGGAATCAAATACAAGTGAATAAACATTATGGACAAACCACCGTTCTGTATGTGTGGAACCATGTACATTACATTCATTACTTTATTTCCTTTTACGTTCATTACCGTCAAATAATATTGTCATATATTACCGTTAATAATACCGTCAATAATACCATCAATAATACTCGGGCCCTAACTAATCAGTGGGTCATAGCATAACATAATATACCATAAATCAATAAAGCAGGTTCGGCCCTAGTTAGGTTTTCACCCCTTTGGGCTACCCCCTGTCAGGTTCGACATTGAGCTAGGCTTTTGCCCCACTGAGCTTCCCCCATGATCCAATAATCTCGGGATCATCTCTAGTTAGGCTTTCGCCCCTTTGAGCTACCACCCATAAATCAATGAAGCAGGTTCGATATCAAGCTTGGCTTTTACCCCACTAAGCTTTCCCCCTGATCCAATAATCTCGAGATCGGCTTGAGTTAGGATTTTGCCTCCTAAGCTACCACCCATACTCAAAGAACCATAAAGTAACCATATATGTATTACTTCTTTCCTTTACTTTTGTAAGATTGATACATCGGTGGTTATAACATTATTGGAACTTTGGAACGTAACATTATTGGAACTTTGGAGCAATGTCCACAATTATGTGACGCATGAATAACAATTGGTCATTGAATAAGAAACATATGAATAACAATATATGACAACCTAAAATGAGATACCTTTGAACATTTCGGAATGGAACAAGTACAATGACAATGTGAACAATATGTGCTGTAGAAGGATACAGAAAGAGTAACCTTACATACCTTATCTTCCAAATATGAATACACAACCCTATATGTGAATATAACAATCCATCTCCTTCCTTACGTGTTACTCTACAACACAAGTACATAACAGAGTTCACGTTAACAACTAACTACCTTACAAGTGCATAGGATGACAATGAGCTACATGACTGTCATATAACGTTATTTCACCCTTCACTACACCATTCACTGCATTACCATACCAAAAATACCACACAACATGACACCACATCTTACATGTTGATATTTAATCCATCAAGTTCACTTCCATCAAGACCACAAGTCCACTTTCAAGTTTAGAAGGCAAAACCCTTCACACCAAGTTTATACTTTCCACTTCCCCTTCAATACAATGTCACATTTACCTCACTTCGTCATGTAAACACCTTTCACAACAACACATTAAAGACAATCCATAATTGATATCATTCAAAATACCTCCGGGTTACTCCTTTAAAGTCATTCAAAAGGTACCATAAGTTGATAATTGCATCCAAAAAGGGTATAGGAGCTTTGGGGGGTCAAAGAGATGCAAAAACAATCGAAACGGAGTTCTGGGATGACCTGCAAAGCCACCTGCGCCTGTAGGTGTGTGAGGTACATCCACAGGTGACCATTGTCCTGGTACAGGGCCACCTGCGTTGGCATCTGCGCCCGCAGGTGCCCTGCCCGCGAGGGCGGGTGCCCATTTCAGCATCCAGGGGTCATTTTTGGGTCCTTTTCCGCAATGAATGGTCCATGGTCATAATTAAGCTTCTCTTTTCATATTGTAAGTTATCTTGGATGGAAACAAACAACCATGGTCTCACAACGCACATAAACATCACCAAACCATATTTTCCTTTCAATACATCACCAATTCCATGCACAATTTCACAACAACAATTCCAAATATTATACAAAAAGAGAAAACAAGTTAAGGACATAACCATATCTTACATGTTGATATTTCATCTATTGGTTTATGATGTCTTAGTTGATGTGTGGCATGCTGTGTGGTGTTGTTGGTATGGTAATGTAGTGAATGGTGTAGTGCAGGGTGAAATGACGTTATATGACAGTCATGTAGCTCATTGTTGTCCTATGCACTTGTAAGGTAGTTAGTTGTTAACGTGAACTCCGTTATGTACTTGTGTTATAGAGTAACACGTAAGGAAGGAGATGGATTGTTATATTCACATATAGGGTTGTGTATTCATATTTGGAAGATAAGGTATGTAAGGTTACTCTTTCCGTATCCTTCTGCAACACATATTGTTCACATTGTCATTGTACTTGTTCCATTCCGAAATGTTCAAAGGTATCTCATTTCAGGTTGTCATATATTGTTATTCATATGTTTCTTATTTAATGACCAATTGTTATTCATGTGTCACATAATTGTGGACATTGCTCCAAAGTTCCAATAATGTTACGTTCCAACGTTCCAATAATGCTATAACCACCAATGTATCAATCTCACAAAAGTAAAGGAAAGAAGTAATGCATATATGGTTACTTTATGGTTCTTTGAGTACGGGTGGTAGCTTGGGAGGCAAAAGCCTAACTCAAGCCGATCTCGAGATTATTGGATCAGGGGGAAAGCTCAGTAGGGTAAAAGCCAAGCTTGATGCCGAACCTACTTCATTGATTTATGGGTGGTAGCTCAAAGGGGAAAAAGCCTAACTAGAGATGATCCCGAGATTATTGGATCAGGGGGGAAGCTCAGTGGGTTAAAAGCCTAGCTCGATGCCGAACCTGACAGGGGGTAGCCCAAAGGGGTGAAAACCTAACTAGGGTCGAACCTGCTTTATTGATTTATAAGATCAACTAACGTAACATGTTCACAAACAGGTACTATACAATTACGATATACTCTCTTATCTATAATAGATTCAGCAACAGGTGTAGATACTTCAAATAGTTTAACTAATAATTTCGGTGTTCTTTTGAAATTTTTTTTGTTCAGCATCAATGGAGTAACATATGATAGGGTAGAACCCGGATCAATTAATGCATATACATTATATGAAAAGACGGATAATGTACCTGTCACTACATCAGGATATGCCTCTAAATTCTGCCGACCCGCCAGAGCAGAGGTACGGTTTTGTATTCCACTAAAACTGGCTGCTTCTCTAGCACCTCTACCACGACCAATAGGTAGCACACCTCGTCCTAAGGAAGAAAACGATGATGGTGATGCAACGGTTGATCCCATAGGTCGCGTCATAATACCCGTGCCCCTTCTTGGGCAGTCTCTCACCATGTGCCCGGACATACCGCACCAAAATAAAATATTCGTTCCAAACCGACATTCCTTTAAATGAAGATTCCTGCAGTATTGACACGGTTGGCAGAAAAACCCGATTGGTTCATACTTCCTTGCTCTCGATACCCCGCTATTTATGAACCTTGAATTCCACTACTTTGCCCAACATGACTTCCTCCAAACCCTTGGAATTGGGATTGAGTGCCTGTTGTAAGGTAAGAAAGTGATGGTCTTGGTGGTCTATTTTATGTTATGCTATAACCCACTGATCAGTTGGGGCCCGGGTATTATTGACGGTATTGTTGACAGTAATATATGACGGTATTATTTGATGGTAATGAATGTAAAAGTAAAGAAAGCAATGAATGTAATGTATATGGTTCCACACATACAGAACGATGGTTTATCCATAATGTTTATTCACTTGCATTTGATTCCATTTGAGATTCTATGTTTTATGCAGTTTCTTATAGCCTTACATACTCAATACATTCTTCGTACTGACGTCCCTTGGGGGACTTACCTTACTTGCTGCAGGCACAGGTGCTAGTAGACCTCCACAGTAGGGTACAAGTCATCTGCAGACCGTTGGTGAGCTCCAGTTAGGTTCGGGGCTTTTTGAGTCACTATGTACATTTATTTTGGTATTGTATAAAGGATTGTATAAAGCGGGGACTTGCCCCAACTTTAGGATTGGTTAAGTAAATGTATCCATTAGAGGCTTGTAGACGTTGTGAGACAAATGAAGGCATGTGTGTCCATTTTGACTTGATGGCCCTAACGGCCAAGTTTCATATATATCATATTTTCTCCGTGACTTTCGCCATTGGTATCTTGTATTTACATGAGATAGAATGTTGTTAACTCCAAGATATGCATATGAATGTACATGAATGAAGGTTGGTTCTCTTGGTCCTTAACGGCTTCGGGTGCCAGTCCGCCCCGTTGGAAGTCGAGGTGTGACAATAAATACAAGTCTCAGACTAGGAAATGTCATCCTAGGTGAAAATAAAAATAACTGTCAGACTAGAAAATGTCATCTCAGGAGAAAATAAAAATGATTGTCTCAAACTAGGAAATCTCATCCCAGGAGGAAAATGAAAATGACTGTCTTGGACTAGGAAATGTCATCCTAGGAGAAAATGAAAAGTAACTAGGAAATGTCATCCTAGGAGAAAAATAAAAAATAAACATCTCAGACTAGGAAATTTCATCCTTGGAGGAAAATGAAAATGACTGTCTTGGACTAGGAAATGTCATCCTAGGAGAAAACTGAAAATTACTGTCTCAGACTAGGAAATTTCATCCTAGTGGAAAATGAAAAGTAACCGTCTCTGACTAGGAAATATTATTGTAGGAGAAAAATGAAAATGACTGTCTCAGACTAGGAAATATCATCCTAGGAGAAAATGAAAAGGAACCATGTCAGACTAGAAAATGTTATCCTAGGAGAAAATGAAAAGTGATTGTCTCTGACTAGGAAATGTCATCCTAGGAGAAATAATTGTCTCAGACTAGGAAATGTTATCCTAGGAGAAAATGAAAATTCATAATATATATATGAAAAAAAGAAAGAGTGAGCACTTTTACTTAATCCTATCTGCAAGCTCGAACCTCTGAAATTGCCTTTATATCAACAGAATTGCCCCTATTTTAAGAAAAGAAAGAAAGCTTGTGAGTTTTAAAATGATGGTCGGTTTGTGGCTTGACTGTGAGTGAAACAGCTTTTTTTGTTGTCGTGTTCAACCTTGACTTCAACTTAATCAGATTGTGCCATTTGCTTAAACAAAAACCTCTAATTTTAGACCCTAATATCTGTCGTATTGGCCTCGTTATACGAATATTGAACCTTGTGTTCATTCTCAAATTTTTCAACCATAGCAAATAATGGTGCATATCATTTCTTCATGAATTATGTGGCACTTGATGTGTTGACAAGACTTAGCTTTGTGCAATTGAAAAGCTGGTAGATAATTTTGAAATAATTTCTTGCTTGTTTTAACAAAGATTGACTCGAAGAGAAAATTACAAAGAATAAAGCAATGAGAAGAAATGGTATTTGACAAAGGATATCTCTTTAGAAAAAAGAAGGAAAAAAAATCCGCTGGATGTGTTAGTCATCTCTAATGATCATGACATGCATTTTTAATTAATTGACCTGGATCTGTCAAATCAATCTGAATCTATTCTTGTCAAACATTTAGACTTTGAAGTAAGACTTCTAAGTTGCGACCTTTGTATTAGACTCACAACCCTCAATCAACTAGCGGTGCCCCGAAGAGTTTTCACCAACAAGTCTCTCTTATTTATTTTTTTTTTTATTTTTTTTATGTCTCTCATTCACCATCGTCTTACGGTGCCCGTGATGGTTTTCACCAATAAGACTCTCTCATTTTTCACTTTCTCTTGATGATGTTTTATGATGTTTGTGAGGACCTATATTTTTTTGATAAAACTCTCGTATGTAAGTGACATAACACTACTCCTCGCATGATAATCAACACAGAAAGCATGCCTGACTTGTCATTTTTTAAAAGTTGATTAGAAGGTCTTTATTTGGATTGAAATGTGGCTTTTGGGCAGGGTTATAAAGAAAGAGATGACATGAAGGCTAGAAGATAATACATATAACGGGTTTGAGACTTACAACTTTTGAAATCGACTCTTTTGGCAAAATAAAAACTCTTTTTTTCCCCAGTTTCTGTGATTGAGAATTTTTAGGACATTTTCTTGATTGGACCGAACCCCAGGATAGAGCTGCCTACGTATCTTGTCAAAGAAAGAATCAGGTCAAACGTAGTTCAGGAAACTTATTCTGATTTTTTTTCCAACTTTGACTTCCTCTTTTTTTCCGCTTGCTTTGACTTTTTTTTCCGCTCGCTTTGACTTCTTCTTCTTCTTTTTTTTTTTGACTTTTTCTGGCTCTATTTTTTCCTTGACACTTTTTTTCCCTCAATTTTGTTTTTGACTCTACTGAAATTCCTAAGGAGGGACATGAAAGAAATTAAAATTAAGGCTCAAAAGGGATAGAAAAAGATGACACAATATTTGGATAGCAGAATAAAATGCCTTCGTCATCTCAATTATTAAAATGTTGAATACCAGCACGCCTTTAAAAATCAGAAGTGAGAATCATAACATCTATATTGATTTACATGTAGTCACTTTCCTTCGATGGTTGTCCACTAAAAATTTTCATTTAGACAATTTCTTCATAACATATGACACATGTCAATTTAGATCAAACTTGCCCTTTTAAACTCTTCCGACATCAAAGAATTTGCCCCACCTTATCTAATCTCTTCAAATTGCTATAGTTCAAGATATTTCAGTCCTCTATTCTATTCTCAAATGTTCTCTCTCTCTTTTTTTTTTTTACTCTCTTGGCATATTTATTCCATGACTAGATAAGATTTTGAGATCTGATCAAAATTTTTGCATGTATATCATGTCACTAAAGCTAAAATGAAAAACAATACATACAAAGAGCTCTGAGTAGAATGGATTAAAATGATTTGAAATAGAAAATTGCATTTCATTAAGTAATGATAGAAGAGTTTGACAACGACAAACTAACTAAGCTATAGGTTACACCTTGAATAACCTAAACAACACAACTACAACTAGACTCATAAACAAACAAAATGAAAGGATAGGAGGGTTTGACTCAATAAAAAAAACAAACTAAAATCTGAATTACAACCCTGAAATAACCAGATAACAGAAATTACTATAAAAACCAGTATTCCTTCCTAGAGAAGAAAGAAGTATCTTTTCAATCACTGATCTTAACATCTTAGTCACTTGTCTGCACATCACCCGTAACAAAACCTTCACAAATTTCAATAAAGTGTACATCATTATTTGCTGGCCGAGGATTCTTAGTAACTTTTGGGAGATCACTGTTTTGGACCACAATCACCTTTAATTGAATCATGTTTACTTCTCTTTTCAAAGATCAAAAATTTTCAATACTGTGCCCTGGAGCATCAAAATGATATGTACAATATGCATCATGATTGAAACTCTTCGCACGCGGGTCATGATCTTGAGGAATTGTTCCAATCACGTTCAAACATTTTAATTTCTCAAACAAACTTGCATATGAATCTCCAATTGGTGTGAAATTTTCCCTAGGCCTCGGGTTCCAACCATATTCTTGCCTTGGACGAGGGTTATAGACGAGGATTGTGATGTGTTGGTGCTCGCCATTGGGGATAGATCGATGGCTGAACATATGGTTGTGCATTATAGACTGGATATTGAGGTGGGAAGATAGAGTATTGAGGGTCTTGCACGATTATTGCTACATCATCATTTTTCTTCTTGACCCCAAAGTGTCCTTAACAGTTCTGAATTGCTTGAGTTGTAGAGTTTAGTGCTACTTGACTTATAATTTTTCCAGACTTGATGTAATTTTCAACCATTTCTTTAATTTTTATTACTTCAGCAAATGTTTTACCTATTGTAGAAAGCAGGTGGTTAAAGAATTAGACTCTTGTGCTTGAAGAAAAACATCAATCATTTTCGTCTCTTTCATTGATGGCTTGACCCTAGTAGCTTGCTCCCTCCACCTAATAGCATATTAATAAAAATATTCAGTGGTCTTTTTTCTCATAGTGGCAAGTGTGGTGCGATCTGGTACTATGTCAATATTGTATTGAAATTGATGGATAAAATCTTGAGCCATATCATCCCAAACATGCCAACGAGATATATCTTGATCGATAAACCATTCTGAAGCTATCCTCGTCAGACTCTCTCCAAAGTAAGCCATAAATAGTTCTCCTTTTCCCCCTGCTCCTCTTAGTTGATTGCAAAACCTTTCAAATAAGCCAAAAGATCACCATAGCCTTTGTACTTGTCAAACTTTAGAGTTTTGAACCCTAGAGGCAAGTGAACATCGGGGAACATGCACAAATCTTTGTAAGAAACACTCTTTTGCCCTCCTAGTCCTTGCATGTTTCTCATGTTTTGCTCTAAACTTCTCATTTTCCTATCCATCTCTTCTTGCTCCTCATATTTAGTAGTCTTTTTTATCACAATAAGTAAACTATGCTGATGAGCAGGATAGTAGGAGTCTGGGACTTTAAAAGTTGCTTCAGAGGGATGGAATTGATCCTGATGTGGCTCACTATTGGACTTTTGTATCATTATCGGTTGAGGGCCTGTAGTAGTTTGTACTGCAGGAATGAAAAGTGGGTTGTTTGTGAGGGACACATTTGGGGGGCGTGTGGCTGAGGTCCCAACCATGCTAGACACATTAGCATGTGGTGCAAACCCAGGAGGATAAATTGGATCACTTGTTTGAGCCCAAGTGGAAATTGGAACATTCATGTTTGAAAGTCCCGGGATTGAAGAGGATGGCACTTGTCTATTCACCCAGGCCTGGTACATTTTAGCCATTTGTTCTCTTAATAACTTTATCTCCTCCACTAATGCGGATTCCTGTAGAATCAATAGATTTTGTGCTTCTTCATTATCAGACTCTATACCATCTTGGTGGGTCATCTTGCCTTTTCCTTTGGACCTGGTGTTGTATGAATGAGGTGCCAGCTTAACCATAAACCAACCACCTTAAACTATCTTGATTCTGGAGATAACGAATGTGTTAAAGTTCAATATTTTCAAAACTATTTTTTTAAGAAGTTCACCGAAACCGAATGGGCTGCCTACGTATCTCATTAGGGTGAAAATCAGGTGTGCGTAGTTTGTGAAACTTATTGAGAAATAAACTATTCTTTTTATTTTCAAAAATATAAAGGAATTTTAGGAAATGGTTACAAAAGTCAGAGGAAGTTTCTATCTTCTATTTCGCTAAGCCACCTAAAGCCGGCCAACAATCAAATAGGCCTTCCAAATAAAATGAAAAAGAGCACATAGGATGCATATGTTGGTCGGACAAAGAGGGATACCTATCTTAGACAGACTCGACCCCTGTGTCGAATTCCACTAAGTCAAATACACATGATGTAGATAAAGCGGAGCCTAATAGGGAAAGCCACGTCTGAGTTTCAGTTCTACTAGGTTTGCCCTGATAGAGATAAGTGTCTAGACTGTCTTACCCGAGTGGACACTCAAGCAGAGAGGGACAACTTGTTCGGTAGCAGTGCTATTCCGCCTTCGTTGCTGGTCCAAACCCCGCCTAACATATGTGAATAATAATCCTTCATCAGGTGCCTGGACACTCTGGCTTTATCTCAAAAAGAAAGTAAGATGCATACTTTGCCTTCCTTCTACCCTATATTTCAGAGAGAGTGGTGCATGAGAGAAGACAATTTATAATACAATTCAATAATATCAAAGCGATAAATAAGCGACAAGTAGCACATTAGGCCAACAAACACAATATCCAAATAATTAAAGCAAGTACAAGTCAATAGCAAAAGCTCAAAATTTGGTTCATTCCCCAGTGGATTCGCCAGAGATGTCACACCCCTTTTTCATCGTGTCAAAGGTTTTTTCAATTAAAGTGATGGTATTGACTGAGGATTATTTTTATTTGCAGAGTCACCACTTGGAATTAAGTTATGGTGTTTCAAGTCAGCTTAGTGAATCCCTAATCAAAATAAAATGATTCTTTATTTGTCTACAAAAATAGAAGACCGAGTAAGGAATTCTATTGACTGAGGGGAAGGTATGAGACACCCCTCGAGTCCCGTGGTTCTATCACATTCGTTTTTATCAACTTATACTTGATTTAGACTATTTGGATGAATTGTGTTATAGGCCATGATTGACTCATTTTTAATGTGCCAATAATATCTCTCTATATCTCTTGGATTAAGCTAGTGAAGGTTAATTTTAGGGCAATCTTTGCCAATGTGCATAATTGCATCCTTGAATTTCATAGTTAATATTAAGAATATTGATAAAAATGCATAATTACATTCTCAACCGAAACAAGATGTTATTAGGCCTGAAGCTTAGCTAGCGTTAAAGACATTTATTCGTCTCTTGTAAACTCGAGACAATTTCTTCAATTTATTTTACTCTCCTTTTGTTTTATTAACGCGATGGGTCTTGAATTAACCGGCAACTCATCTCACTCTCTTACAAATGGATTTTTTCACTCTTTTCTTTTGTCCATTATAACGGGTCTTGAATAAATTCGTAACCCATCTCACTCATACTCTTGTTAATTCGCTCGGGCCTAAAGCTAGTGAAAATACTTGAAAACATCAAACCATTATATTTCTTTGAACGAACAATAGACAAATCCAAAACAAATAAAATAAAAATTAAGTCTTAACAATAAAAAAAAAAATCATTAAAACAAATCACATTTCTCAGATCTAATATTTGTGAACATTTCATATGTTAAGAACATTCATACGTGTAGAAGAAACTGGACAGGTTCTATTAACACTAGATAAATGAGTAATGACATTTAAACAAGATCTTTTATAAACCTATTTACACTCAAATCGAGATGAAAATTGAAGCATGCTTCAAATATATCAATGGAAAATAGCATATACGCCTCGCAATAATATTATAAGACAAACCAAATCTAACACATACATATTAACACATTGATATTGCTTAAAAGATTAATCATTATTCGAGAAAAGGAATCCAACTAACCCAAGATAAGAAGCAATCATAATCGTATGTATTGCAGAAAATTAAACATAAACATTTAGAAAAAATCTCACCCAAACTTTAATTAATTGCATAAATAGTAATGAGAAACATATTGAATCATTTAACTTAATCAACCTTCCAACAAGGATAACAAAATAACTCACAGAAAATTTGGTCAACTTAGGCGGTAATCGAAAGAAATGGATCTCACATAAATAATCAACTTCACATGGTAAATAGTACATAAAATCATTTAAATAATTTTGTTCATGGTTTGATTCATGATAAAACTTATAAAAGTAAATAGTACAAGATTGAATAAGAACCTGTTCGACCAACTTAATTAAATATAGAAGTAAGAACGTTGTCACCGGAAACTCAAAATGAGGACCAAAATCCAAACTCCAACCTAGAAACCTTCAACTAACACTCACCGTTTTCCTTTTGTTCTCTGTTTTTGTTTCTTCCACTCTCTGTATGTGTGTAGGTGTATGTATGTATAGTGTGTTGTATGTGTAGGTGAGGCAAAAGTGGGGGAAATGGGGAGTGACGTGAGGGAGTGGTAGGTTGGGGGGGAGAATGGGGTAGTTTAAGATTTTCATTTTTTTCATTGACGAAATAAGTAAATAAGAGAGTAGTAGAAGTAGTATTAGCTAACTATTTAAAATTAATAAAAATATAAAAATTTAAACAGCCAGTCCTAAAAATATGATGAAGAAGATATAAGAAAAGTTTATAACTAGATTAAAATAAAATATAATTAAGAGAATATTAAGATTACTAGCTTATTTGTTAAAACCTAATTTAAAAGCAAACATACTTTTTAGAAAATTTTTCTTTTATTTTGCAAAGTTAAAACAAAACTTATACTAAAATGTGATTATTTTTTGACATCTTTTCACAATTTTTCAAATAAAACCTACTAAAAATGAAAATAAAAGCTAAAATGAAGATTAGATAAAAAAAATCTTTAATGTTAAAAATAGGTTAAAGCTTGGAGAGGGTCAAAAATCACCTGTCTACACTACCGACTCAGCTTCTTCATCAGACTGGGGAGCTAGTGCTACTTGTTGTGCACTCTGCCTTGTCCTGTATCCTTAGGCCTCGGTCTCCTCAACCTCATGTTCGAATTCATCAATTAGATTTTGGGTCGAGATAGCCATTCCTAATCTCTTACTCGTACTATCGCGCTTAGGATGGAACTTTGGAGGCATTTGTACTTGTGTAAGAGTAATATTAACTTGTTAAGACAAAAGAAAAACCAAACAAAGCTCATAACTTAACATTGTATGCACATGCCTGAGGACATGAGGTGACGTCTTGTCATAGGTGTGACAACTCATCAACACCTATCGCCAGGCTTAGCAGTTTCTAATAAATAGGTGATGACCAGAGTTTACATCTCGTCACATGTGTGATGGCTCATCAGTCTCCGTCATCAACCTAAAGCAGAATATTCCCAAAATAATTTACATCTGACGACATGAGGTGACAGCTCGTCACATGTGTGACGGTTCATCAGTCCTCATCGTCAGCCTCAGACAATTTATTCTCTAATTTTTTTATAGTTGACAACTTGAGATGACGGCTTGTCATAGGGGTGACGACTCATCACTCTCAGTATCAACTCAGACAGAATAACATACATATAAGAGTGCACAGTTTCCTTGGAAATTAATAACACTCCATTATATAATTGAGGTTACATGCTCAAAGGAGATATAAATCTTATGGTATAATGGAGTTCATGATTTTCAAGTAGATGCAGGGTCGGGTTGCTCAGACTTCACCCCTAATTCAAATATTTGCTCACTCATTTATGCCCAATCAAAGTAGTGTTACCTCATGCTTCAATAGAGAAAAAAAATAAAGGACTTACCATACCCTGGTGATGATGCCCTTATGGATAATCAATAGAAATTAAACAAATTTCTAAACCCCTTCTTTCGCAGGATGCGCGCAGGTTCGATGATGAACTTTTGGTGTTGAGAAATTTTAGAATATATAGGTGATTTAGGAGTGGAAGAAGATGAAGTGAATGGGATTATGAGAGGGAAATACCGTGGGTATGGATTATGAGAGATGAAAGTGGTTGAGAGTAATGAGGTAGTCATAAATTTAGTAGGAAGAATTTGAAACCATTCTTTTATTAATCATTTAAGTGAATCGGGTTTAGGGTTTTTTTAGGATTGGGTCGGTCTGGGTCAATTTGGATAGGTTAGAATTTAATGGGTAAGGTTTATGGGTTGAAAAATAATTGGGTAGATGAGGTGGGATTGGCTGAATTAAACAAAAATAAATACTTCTTGGGCCCGACGTTTCTGTGATGTCTCATCACCTAAATGACCTCTCATCAGTGAGGTCATCAGCTTTAGGCAGGTTATCATACTTTGCTCCATCAACTGACAACAAAGGCTGATGTCTCGTCACTTATCTGATATCTCATCAGTGTGACCATCAACCTTAACCAGATTGACTCATTTTAAATCACCAAGTGACTACTTGAGTTGACTGCTCGTCATAAGTGTGACGGCTAGTCACTTCTCATCATCACACTTATCCAGCGTGTAACCTTTTATATCATCAAGTTGATGACTTGAGGTGATGTCTCGTCATCAAGCTAATGGCTCATCACTCTCATTGTTGATTAAAATAGTTAAACCTAGCTCTTTCCTTTTTACCTGCACACTTCAACAAACACATTAACCCCATACAATAATACAACCTACTCTAAGGATCATGCTACGACAACAAAATATGGGTTGCCTCCTATTAGCACTTGATTTAATGTTGCGGTATGACTCTAGTATCTTGACTACTCAGGCTTTATCAAGATATACTAATGAAAATAACTTCACCTCTTTCGTAACTCCGACGTATTCTTTCACTCTTTGAACGTTTACCTTGAAATGCTCTCAAACCTTGTTTTCCAATTCAACAACTCCAGATAGAAACACTTGAGTAACTTTGAATGGTCTAGACCATTTGGATTTGAGCTTTCCTGGAAATAACTTAAACCTTGAATTGAACAACAATACCAAGTCTCCAACCTTGAACTCTCGCTTCTCAATTCTCTTATCATGATATAATTATCTTTTCTCCTTATAGAGAGCAGCCCTCGTATAAACTCGTAGCCTAAATTCATCCATATGATTTAGTTGTTCCAACCTTAAATTCGTAGCATCACTCCAGTGAAGATTTATCTTTTTGAGTGACCAAAGTGCCTTGTGGTCAAGTTCCACAGGTAAGTGACAGGCTTTACCAAAAACAAGTTAGTAAGGAGACATACCTATAGACATTTTAAAAGCTATTCGATAAGCCCACAGTGCATCATCAAGCTTTCAAGACCCGACTTTGCCAATATCATTTTGATTTCTCAATTTGATACCTCTACTTTCCCACTGGTTTGCGGGTGATAGGGGGTAGCTACCTTGTGTTACTTCACTCCATACTTGGCTAGAGTTGTACAAAATACCTTGTTGCAAAAGTACAACCCCCCATCGCTTATGATCGTGCATGAAGTCCCAAACAGAGAGAAAATATTCTTTTTCAAGAACGCAATCACACTCTTACCTTCATTTTATGCCAAGACCATAACATCAACGTATTTCAACACATAATCCACCTCTACCAAGATTTACTTGGGGCCATAAGAATTCACAAATGGTCCCATAAAGTCGATGCCCCATACATCAAATAACTCAACTTCTAGAACTGTAGACATAGGCAATTCCTGCCTCCATGAAATAGATCTTTGCCGTTGGCATTGGTCACATGCCTTGACAAAGTCTTGGGCATCTTTGTGGATAATGGGCCAGTAGTAACCACACTGAAGTATCTTTAGGGCCATACACGCACTCGCATGATGTCTCCCCATTAGGGAAAAATGACAAGCCTGCATAATGCTCAACATCTCACTTCTGGTACACATCTCCTAATTATGTTGTTAGTACATAAATAGAATAGGTATGGCTCATCCAAAAAGTAGTTGCTTACATCATGGAGGAATTTCTTTCTTTAGCAAAAAGTCAGTTCTTCTGACATCATATCACTGACAAGGTAATTAGCAAAATCAGCATACCGTGGCACAAGTTCAAGGGATGTAGCTAATACCTATTCATATGAAAATGAGTCATCAATCTCCAACTTATGTTTAAACTTTTCTTCATTCACAAGTCTAGAAAGATAATCTGCTACCTGATTTTCACAACCCTTGCGATCTTTGACTTCAAAGTCAAAACTCTTATTGTATCAATATCCTTCTAATCAACTGAGGTTTGGCATCTTTCTTTGCCATGAGATATCTCAAGGCAGCAGGATCAGTGTGCACAACAACTTTAGTGCCAAGTAAGTATGCCTGAAACTTCTAGAAAGTATAAACAACTGCAAGTAATTCTTATTCCGTAATAGTGTAGTTCTTCTGTGCCCTATTTAATACCTTTCTAGCATAATGAATGGAATAATTAAGCTTCTCTTGCTTCTTCTCAAGAACAGCCCCAAGTGCTGCTCCACTCGCATTATACATGACTTCAAATGGTTAGGACTAATCGAGAGCAACAATAATGGGTGCAACCACCAATTTCTCTTTAAGAAAATCAAATGCCTTCAAGCATTCACCATCGAATATAAACTTCACTTCGAGTCCTTAGTGAACCTCATGTAGAAACTCGCATGGCCAAGAAAACTTCTCACTCCCTTCACCAAGATTGGTGGAGGTAGTTTTTTGATTACCTCTATCTTCGCTCTATCCATATCAATAACTTACGCTAAAATCTTGTGCCCCAAAATGATGCCCTCTTTAACCATAAAGTCATATTTTTCCTAGTTGAGCACAAGATTAAATTCTTCATATCTTTGCAAGGCAAGACTGAGATTTTCCAAGCAGTCCTCTAAAGCATTGATAACGACTAAAAAGTCATCCATAAATACCTCAAAAGTATCTTCCACCATGTCAGAAAAATAAGACATCATACACCTTTAGAATGTTGCAGGAGCATTGCATAAGCCGAAGGGCATTTGCTTGAAGGAAAATGTCCCATATGGGCATGCAAAAATAATTTTCTCCTGATCTTCGAGTGTAATGGTGATTCGGTTATACCCTTAATAACCATCCAAGAAGTAGTACCAACCTCTCCCTACCGACCTATCAAGCATTTGGTCCATGAATGGCATTGGGAAGTGATCCCAAAGAGTCCATGGATTTAGCTTCCTATAGTTTATACATACCCGCCAATCAGTGACCGACCTTAGTGGAATCAACTCATTTTTCTCATTAGCTACCTCAGTCATACCTATCTTCTTTGGGGCACACTGCACATGACTTACCCATTTACTGTCTGATATTGGGTACGCAACACCTGCATCAAGCCATTTGATTATTTATTTCTTCACCATATCTTGTATTGGTGGGTTAAGTCTTCGCTGACGTTTAATGGTAAAAGTGCACTCTTCTTCCAACTGAATCTTGTGTGTACAAATGCCCGTTAGAATTGTGATAATATCTGTAATCGTCCATCTAATAGCTCTTTTATATATTTGCAAAATAGAAACAAGTGCTTCCACCTGCCATCCTACCAAATAAGCAGCTACAATCATGGGCAAAGTGTTATGTTCACCAAAAAATACATATCGTAGATGGCTAGGCAACTCTTTAAGTTCCAATATAGGCGATTCCTCTATTGATGATTTTTTTTAGAAGAGATGGCCTATTTTTCAGATCCAAGTCCAACTTCTTTGGGGCATAAGAGTATGAACCTATTCCAACCAATGCATTAACCATTTTCTCATAGTAGTCGATATCTTCACCATCAAAATTTATCATTACTACAACCAAAGTTTCCATAATGAACCTTTCTTCAATAGGCACTTCAATATCAACTTCATCAACAATGTCAATGATCTAAACAACACTTATAACTCTGGGTTGCTTTATCGATTGATATATATTAAACTTCACCTCTTTATTTTACAACCTGAATTATAACTCATTGCTCTCCATGTCAACTAACACTCTTCTAGTGGCTAAGAATGGTCTACCCAAGATTATGGGTACTTTGAAGTCCACTTCGCAATCAAGGATCATAAAGTTTGCCAAAAATATAAAGTTCTCAACTTTTACTACACGTCATATAGTATCCTCATTGGTTTTTTGACCAAACGGTTGTCAACCATCAATAGTCGCATAGCTATTGGTTTGGGGGCTGCCAAGTCCAACTGTCGATATCGCATAAGGCCTTTGCAAAAGTGACTGCACCAATTATGCATGAAATAGTAAAATCACCCGGATTTGTCTTCTTTTGAACCAATGATCGTGAAGCAATCGCACTATATTAATGAATATTTCCCTCTGGCTCTAAACTCACCGTCCTCTTTTTTGTAACTAAGTCCTTCATGAACTTAGCATATTTCAGCATTTGCTCAAGGGCTTCCACTAATGGAATATTCATTGATAAATACTTTAACATGGAGAGAAACTTATGAAATTTTTCATCCTCTAATTTCTTCTTCACTCTATATGGGAACGAAGAAGGAGGCCTCGGGATCTGAGTTAGAGTCTTTTCAACCTCTTTGTCCTTCTCCTTACTCACAACAACATCATCATTCATACTGGTAGATTTTTCAGCTTCTACCTTTTTTTCATCAACATTTTTCATCTTTTTAGACTCAGCCAGATTATCATCAACACAAATATTTTCAACCACTATTTCATAATTGGAGGCAACATCCTCCACCTGTGTCTGAACTATAGGATGTGGTGCAGGTAACACCTTAACATTCCTCGTGGTGATAGCCATGCAAATTCTATCATTTCTAGGATTCTGAACAGTATCACTCGGTAAAGTACCACTCTTTCGCTGATTGAAAGCCGCAGATAATTGCCCTATTTGGTGCTCCAATTATTTGATGGAGGTGGAGTGTGAATCCACAACATATCATAGAGGATAGTTTACTCTTCATTTCTTTCACTCCCAAATAAGTTGATTCTACCCTATGCAACACCTTAGCCAAATGTCTTCCATCTTCGAATTTCCTGAATCATTACTTTTTCTATCACCACTTCCAGGTGGTATATACAAACCACCTCTATCATTCTTAGTCTTCTAACTTCCTTGATCATGATCCCTATAATCAACTTTGTCATAGTAATTATCCCTCTGATAGTTCTGACCTTAGTTTCCTTGGCCATTGGCCCGAAAACCCCCCATCTGGTTGTTCAATTAGTTCGCCTTTTTTTTAGAATCAGACTCAACTGATTTACCTTGCGAACCAACAACCTTCACTTATTCAAGACCACCTGCCAACAAATGCTTTATAAGCAAGTCCATCTGTGTCTTAATGTGAACCATGTCCTTGTTAAGCTCTTTTTTTTGGCGTTGTTCAGCGGACATACCCACAACATAAGCACTTCTAGCTACCTTAGAATCCCTGGTATGCCAAGCTCTATTTGTCTTTGTAATAGCACTGTCGCATTTAAAAATATAAGTCTCATGAAAGCTCCTCATAAAACATCATCAATTATTGGTTTGGTAACCAAATTTAGGGACTTGTAAAATGTTTTCATCAAGTGCTCATCCGTCAGTTTTTGATTTGGCCATTAGGTCAGCTTCTTCTTGAACCTTAACTAGGTTTCATGTAGTGCTTCACCCAGCTTCTGCCTGAAGTAACTAATTTCATCCCTCAACTATAACATCCTGGAGGGCGGAAGAACCTTTCTAGGAAAGTTCCTTTCAGTTGTCCCCAATTTGTAATAGAATCAGGCGGCAACTTAGTTAACCGTAATGTTGCATCCCAGACAAAGATAATGGGAATAGCCTCAGTCGGATGGCATTCTTACTAACTCATGGAAAATCGAATGACTTGCAGATTCCTATGAAATTCATCAAGTTCATGTTTGGATCATCACCAGCCATTCCTTCAAATAAACCTTTAATATTCAACAACTGGATCATGGTGCTAGTGATATTAAACTTTTCTCCAAGGGCTAGTTGTGGTAAAATAATGGCCCCAATGGCACAACTCCATCTAAATCAGCATCATCGTCATCATCCATCTTAAAGGGGATATATCGTTGTCGACCTCGCCCCCATTGTCACTTCCTTTGGTTGGTTGGGGAAATATTGTAAACATATTGCTCATCAATATCATCGACATCATCAACCAAAGCATCATCTCCCTCATTTTCGGGTGCATTCAGATTATGTTGATTTGCAGCAGCAATCTGTTTAAGCATTATTGCTTCACACCATTGTGCATCCGTATTTCATCTCAAAGGCTTGGTTTACCCGAGCTTCGGGTACTTGTCATGCACAAGTCATTACCCTGCAATTACAAAAACAAAAAACAAAAGTAAAATTAGGAATTATGACTAAGATTCAAATAAACAAGAGTCAAATAAACACAACAACTTAATAGTCAACCGTATACCTTGGCGACGACGCCAAAATTTGATACACCCAAATTACACCTTCCTTAAGAACTATAAGCGATCGTTATCAAATATATAACCCAACAAAGTTTGGCGTGGAATCCCATAGGGAATATGGTGAACACTAATTTGTTTGTGATTTAAATGACTGTTAGCCTATAGTTTCCGTAGAAATGGGGGTTTATAACAAGTGATTTTGAATCAATGTTTAAATTATTTCAAGTAACAAGTGTCAAATTAAGGAAATATAAATCAGTAGAGAAAGCAACTAGTATTGCATTCACTATGGCTCTATAACATTTTGGGGTTACTATCGATAGCAGATCTTTTTAATACAAGTGATGTAAGCTAATTGAATTCAAATGCTCGTCTAAATGTTTCTCAACCTAATTAGACGATTTTCCCTTTAATTCTTTCAAACTTAAATAGAAGGAATCGGGAAACTCAAATTTAACCTCAAGTTGATTAATCTCGCTGGAGCATTACCCATTAGATGGAGGTTAGAAACTCTGAATCCTCGTTGTTAATCCTTTTTTCTGGTTTTAACCTCTTATTTCAAGCAAATTAAACCTAGGGCTGGTTCTAATGTTTGCAAACATTAGAAATCTATTAAGATGAAAGGAATAATGATACATTTACAATATAATAATTGAATCCACACCGAAATCAACCCTAGAATTATTATTTTGCCATGGATCCCACAACCCTAGTTGTGGGGTTTTAGCTGCTCATAACTATAAAAGACAACATAGGCAAAGAAGCCATAGATGAAGAATTACCCTTGCAATATATGAATTCAATGATCAATTATCTTCAAAAAGTGAACAAATTGCTAAAAACCCAAAAAAGGAGTTCAAAACTTAGAGTATTTTTGAACTGTATAACATAAGATACTGTCAAAAGCCCTAGGAGCATGCATTTATAGTACAAAGAAACTTGGATTTGAAATATAATTCAGAGCATGCTCGCCTAGCATTGATGACCTTGAGTGATGGTTCGTCACAAGATTGACGTCTCGTCTCCTAGGTTGTCACTTGATGCCCTGATAAGTTGGATTCTGTTTAAGGTTGATGACCTTGAGTGATGGCTCGTCACCCAATTAATGGTTCGTCACCTCAGGTCGTCACTCGACTATTGGCAACTCCACATTCTGCTTAAGCTTGACGAGCTTGGTGACGGCTCGTCACTGTTTTATCCATT
This sequence comes from Capsicum rhomboideum, assembly GCA_031232105.1. Lineage (NCBI taxonomy): Eukaryota > Viridiplantae > Streptophyta > Magnoliopsida > Solanales > Solanaceae > Capsicum > Capsicum rhomboideum. The sequence continues at coordinate 15,931,074 of CP124707.1, read as the reverse complement.
TTCGGATTTGTTGAAGGGAAATAAATTATGTAAAGAAAATGATTTTGACTTCTTAAATCATTTCAAAACTTACAGAAAATTTCAAAATAAATCATGAAAAGTTACAGAATTGCCACATAATTTGTATAGAAAAATTATGAAAACTTGAAAGAATTTCAAAGGTTCAAAAACTGAAATAAACCCTTAAAATTAGACAAAATGGGTAAGGGTTCAATTAACACTCTAAGAAAGATTTTTAGTCACTTAGAAATGTTCGTTAGGTTGACCAAAGACAATTTGACTAACTTAAAAAGGTGGCTAACTTTACACAAAGGTCAATTTTTATGAAAATATCAAACTTGATTTAAGAAATTTTGAAAATTGCATTATTTTATTCAAGTCCAAATAGTCCATTTTTAACTAAAAGGAATTCACTTGAAAGAGAAAATTAAATCAAAATTCCATTTTTTAACTCAATTTTAAAGAAAAAAACTTATTACTTTTTTTTTATATATATTTTTTTAAAGGGAAATTGATTTTGATAGTCAATGTTAATAGAAATCTTGATTTTGATTTTTTTTTTTTAAAGAAAAAAAAATAAAAATACTAAACTAGAATAAATAAGGAACGTTTATCCAGTTACGAAAAAGTTTAGACTTTTTTTTTTTTTTATAAGAAATCAATATAAGAAAATATCCTTTTTTTTATGTTTAAGAAAATACCCTTTAGCCTAAATAAGGCTAATTAAAATGTGAATGAAATGAATGTCAATTTAATACGAAAAGACTTTGTTTTCAAGAAGATTTGGCATAAAGTTTATTTTTTATTCATTTTTTAAACAAGATAAATTGGATAAGGAAATTCTAATAAGTAAAGGAAAGAAAATGAAGGAAAAAAATGGCAACAACTTAGGGAATTTATCTAGATTAATTAGTTAAACGTGTTAAAGTAAATACATATAAACAAATTAGAATGGGAAATAAATAGAGAAGAGTAAAGATTGAGCCCTTTTTGGCCCATTAAAGGTCTGTCCAACATTTGGACTTCAATTCTATGGACTTTGAGTCCATTTTCGTCCTTGTATATCAGCTATATATCAACAACTTCTTTTCTTTGTATTTTTCTGTATATCACCGTGTCTACATGGTATACTAGTGTGGAAACTTGCATATTTTGTTTCTACTTTCCATATACACTATATAACAAGTGTATAGCTTCTACTTCCCAGTGTATATTCACTATATACTAGAGTATATCTGTGTATATCAGCATATGCCAGCCTTTGTTTCTTGTATATCAATCCATTGTTGGACTTGATGAGGCTTGACTCGATGGAAGTTGGGTTTAACCCAATGGAATGCAAGAGATGGGAGTACGAGGAACTGAATGAGGGAGTTCATGCATGGAAAAGAAAAGGATTAGTAAATAAACAGTAAAAGGTAATGAACCGAGAAAATAAACGACACCTTTATTATTTAAGAGTATGGCAAATACAGTTGATCTTTCTAAAGCCCCAAAAAAAGAAAAAAAAAGATTGACGGATATAGGACTATACAAAGAATAGGACTCATGTTTCCAGTTAGAATGCATCTTATATTTAATCAAAGTGAAAGGAAATAGACAGTTGCACTCAAACAAGAAATAGCAATACAATGAAACTTTATCATGGATTTTTAGAGCTAAAGGGTACTTTAATCAGCACACAATAGTGTGTAAGAAAGATGCTACAAGTTCACAGAAAATTAACTCTCAAACAATGAAAATCGTTTTGGCAAAATTATATAACAATTTGGCCAAAATTCGCGCATATCATGATTGGACTTGAGCAATAAATCATATTGTAGACATAAAACACCTACAAACATACCAAATGTATAACTATAAACAAAATAGCATAAAACTTACACATTTTCAAATTTTGAGAAAATAGCTAGAAAAAGGTATAAAACAAACAATTTTAAGCACGTAACATTTACGGATTAAGAAGGATATTCATTATGGACAGACCAAGACATTCCTCAAATAGCCAGCTACAAAAGGATATTATTTTTGGAGAGAAGAACCAATTGATGCTGGGGGAGAGTAAACAGGCAACTGCTCATAATCATCCTAGGTATAACTCAACCAAATTTCAGCAACTAACTCATAAGATAAAAAAAAACCCGTCCCAAACACCCAACTTGAAACAAAGAAGAGTTATCACAAGGTAAGCACTATAAATTATTCGGTCTGTGTTTTGGGATATTGCAAACGGAACTATTTTAATCAAAGCTTGAGGGTGACAAAAACTCAATGAAAAAGAAATCGAGTTTAACCATTGCTATCAGCAAAATACATAAGGAAAGTCATGAAAGGGATATGACGAAAAGGACATGATATTGTTCATACTTATGCCCTTTCGAACTAATGGTTAGATCAGTATTACGGATCCAAAATTAGAAAAGAAAGTATATAGATCATACTAAAAAAGCAGAGTCTTTGTAACAAATCTACATAGTATGAACTCTCCTGTATCTTAAATAGGTTAAAAATCATTCATTAATTAGAACGGACCAGTTTCATATGAAATTTGGATTAGAAACACATAAAGATTTGTATTTCGGCTGCTAGATAGGTCTATATGCATAATTATGAACATGCATCCTGATAATAAAGCCAACTGTTCTTAACAAAGTTTCAAAAATTCTACCCCAAATTCTAAAAGAAACAAAGTGTGAAGGAGACATGAGAACGTCAACATGAGCAAACACTTCCTTCTACTAATTTAGACGAGAAAAGAAGCATGTTCTTGTTATTGAAATCAAAATGATTTAAGAATTACAATAACGAAACAACTGCAACTTAACACACACACATTCAGGTTGATGAGATTAAAGGAAATAGTATCGAGCAGAGAGAAATCAAATTCTAATTTCAAAATAGCGATTACTAATGAAATCACATAAATCATATCAATAAACCTTTAATACAACAACAATTTTCTAAGAACATGAAAATTCACCAGATTATTACTACATAATTAATCTACATTTCGAAATCAACAGGGAGGGAGATTTCACTTAAACATAATTAAAATCAAATACGCAACATAATGAATCTAACATTGCAATTTAACACACAGTATGAAAATTATAAAGAGGAAGGGATATTACCTTTTTTGGGGCAGCGAGCTAGGATGACGAGTTATTGGGAATGAGTTTCCACACACTTGACACCTCTCCGAACAAATTTTTCAAAGAACGTCAGATAGAATTTGAACAAAAGGAACTAAGAATATTTGAAGTTCTAAACTTAAGGCTATAGAGATTATTTCAAAAGCTATGAGAAATTTTGTAGTTAGCAATGGAGAATTCCAACTTCAAAAACCTCTGACCCCAAAATGGAACACCAATACCATATATTTATCGCTGAAATAAAGGTTTGAATTTGAAAACTAGCCGTTTGAGGGAGGGAATGAGAAATTGATTGGAAGAGGAAAACATATTCCCTAAAATCCGGATTCGAATTGATGGCCTCTGATTGAGATGAAACTTTGGGGGTGAGAAACAGACAATCTTGAATCAAAAGTCAACAACGATGGCTCTAGGTCTGAAGATTTTAGAGATAAGAGGGAGAGAGAGACTGATTTTCATAATTTTGGGGGTTCACAGGGATAAGGGGATGGGTAGCACAAGGGTTAGGTTTGCTGTTGTTTCTGCATTTTACTCTTCTGATTGAAGGGAAAGAAGCCATGTGATGGTAAATAAAGCATATTTTGGAAAGAGGAGAAGAAGATGGGCGCGTTGATTCTTTGGGTCGTGTCGTTGTATGTCGTTATTGTTGTTCTGGAGAAGAGAAAAGAGGGAAAAAGAGGAAAAAGAATTTGTGCCGGGTTGGGCCGGGTCAAGTGTTGTGGGCTGATTTGTTTGGGTCTATTGATGTTTAAAGATCCAAATATGAGCTGAAAAAATATGGTATAATTGGATTTAACTCGTAGCTAGATTGAACTAAAATTGTGACCAAATTGACTCAAAATCATTTAAAATTGACAAAATCGAAACTAGATAAATTGTTTGTCACGCCCCGAATTCCAACGAGGCATGATTGGCACCCATAGCCGATAAGTCCCGAGAGAACCAAGTTTTGCCTATGATCATTCATATGCATGCATTCCGCAACACCCTTATCAAGTAGGAGTTTATAATGCTAACAATGACATTCATGAAACATGTGACATATATACATATATGAACCTTGTCCGTTGAGGCCATCAAGTCAAAAACGATATGTACCTTTTCCATTTATACACCTACACCTGTCTACAAAAACCTCTAACAAGTGCATTGGCCAAAATGAACTAAAAGTCGGGACAAGTCCCCGAACTATACAACATGTACAACACCAAAACATATGTGCAACTGTGACTCGGAGAAGCCCCAAACTAACTGGAGCTCACCAATGATCCGCAACAACTGGCAACCTACTGTGGAGGCCTACTAGAACCTGCGCCTGCAGCAAGTAAGGTAAATTCCCCAAGAGGGGTCAGTACGAAGAATGTACTGAGTATGTAAGGCCATATGAAACATGTATGATATGTAAACATGTCAATGAACTCAGATACAATAAATGATCAATATGGATAAGTCACGATACTGTTCTTTGGAAACCATGTATATTGCTTTCTTTACTTTCTTTGTTCCTTTGATTCTATGATTATTCATCTTTGCCTGTGAACTGTGATACCCGGGCCCCGACTGAACAGTGGGTTTTAACATAACACATCGTTATGTTGGGATCGGCTCGAGCTAGGCTTATGCCCCCAGAGCTGCCACCCTAAGAATCAAAGCATTGGGTTCAGCTCGAGCTAGGTTATTACCTCTAGAGCTGCCACCCATAAACCAACATATGAGGTTCGGCTCTAGCTAGGTTTATACCTCTAGACCTGCCCCCTATCAGGTTTGGTCCGAGCTAGGCTTATGCCTCTAGGACTGCCCCCTGGTCCAACAAATCTCGGGATCAGCTTGAGCTAGGCATTTTGCCCCCAAAGCTTCCACCCATACTTGATCATTAACCACATATGCATTACTTCATTCTTTACTTTGAGATTGATACCTTTACTTTGAAGCTTTGGACCATTAACAAATGAGTGAGAGACATATAAATAAACATTGTGAGAAACATAACATTATTAGAACCATAACACCATTGGACAATAATCCATGAACAAGAGATATGAGTATAATCACTATTGGAACATTGGAACATAACCTTATTAGGATTTTGGAACATTAACCATGAATATGAGACATGTGGTTCACAATTGATCAATGAGTAGGAACTATGTGATAATGACCTTTGATAACCGGATATAGGATACCTTAGCACATTTCGGGATAGGACAAGCGTAATGTCAATGTAGATACTATTTGCCATAGAAAGATACAGATAGAGTAACCTTACATACCTGCACTTCCAAGTATGAATACACAAGTCTATGTATGAACACAACAGTCCAACTCCTTCTTTACGTCTTACTCTACAATACAAGTTCATACCAGGATTTACTTTAGCAACTAGGTACTATACATGCGTATAAGACGACAATGAACTATATGACTGCCGTATAACGTCATGTCACCCCTTATAATACAGTCCAAGGCATTATCATATCAACAACACCACAACAGTACACACATTGACCAAGAGTTCGTACATCGATAGCATTTCACACCACCCTTACACTTTATGCTTTTCTCTTTATCATTCCATCACAATTACCCCTTTATAACAACATATGAACAACTATCCATACTTAATACAGTCCAACACACCTCCATACGATACTTTAAAGTCATTAAAACAACATCACAAGTTGATAATTACATCCAAAAAGGGTATAGGGGCCTTCGGGGATCAACTAGAGACGGAAGCACCCAAAACGAAAATCTTGAATGACCAAAGCTGCCACCTGAAACCGCAGGTGGCTGAGGTGTGCATTCATATGGCCTATGGAAAATTCCAGGGGCATATGCATTGCGCAGATGCCCTCGTCTGCGGGGGCGGATGCCCGTTTTGGTCCAAAATGGCCTCTTTTGGGTCTTTTCATTCCATGAATGGTCCATGATCATAACCAAACTTATTTTGACATATTTTTGATCATATTAAACACCAATATTCCACCATGGTCTCACAACACACATAACCATACCCAAAACTGCACTTTACGACCAATACGTCACCCAAAACCATAACCAATTTTACAATTGCAACTCCAAACATTATACACAAGGACAAAACATGGTAAGACTATAATAACATCTCATAGGTAAATATTTAATCCATCAAGTTTAATTCCTTCATGACCATGAGTTCATGATCAAGTTCACAAGATAAAACCATTCTCCGATTGCAAAAATAGACAGTTTTACACATAGCACACTGTCCAACACTTTGCCAACACAATCAACAAGATTTATACATCATCTTACACATATTATATACTGAACCATGAGAATAAATACTTACCAAAGTGTGATCTTGTCCCAACAAGTAGTTGCCTTAGGGTTTGTATCTTGAGAAATAATGTTTAAGAAAATGTTAAAAAGGCATGTGTATATCTAATGACTAAAAATCTGATTTATGGGTTTATATAGTCCCTTTTGGGTGATCCTTATCCACACACTTGGTGGGTTTACTTGGTCAATGGATGACCAATGCAAGAATGGGTCAAAAATTCTTTTTGGGCCATGTCTTCCTTATGATTTTGGGCTTCTTTTTGGGCCCAATTGTGCAAGACTTATTAATGCCCACAAGTTTTAATACATAATTCATCAAATCTCTCATGTTTTCATATTTCCATAATTATTACGGTAGTCAGCTAGACTCCGAAATGTACGGGGTGTTACATTATTTATCTATTTTGAAAAAAAGAAATAAAAAATCAAGCTTCTTAAAAAAATAAAATAATTATTTCAAGAATAGACTAGTTATATTAATCAGACTATAACTTAGTCGGTTTTGATTAAATGGAACGCTAACTCAATTAAACACTTACTTTATATCAAAGTTGATTTTCCAAAATTATGTATAACATATGTATTGTGGGACATATAAACATATTCTATTGCAAGAAGATGAAAGTGCCTTGAAAAATTATTATTATTATTATTATTATTTTAAATTGTTAAAATTGAAGAAATATGAAAATTAATTTAGATTGTGGAGGGAAAAAATTAGGTGTCAACAACTGCCCCCTCCCTTTGGGTAAGGTGAATGCAAGTAACCCTGGGCAAAGGGAGTTTGACGTTCCTAATTTTGTCCGACCATAAATTGTCTCTAGGAAGCGATTTGCTTTTGCATGAAGTTCAAGGAGTTATGGTCCAATCCCAGTATTGGATTTCCTACATATCTCAGGTTTCATGAGAATTCAGGCCACTTGTAGTTCATAACGCTTGATTTCAAGCACGATTTTTAAGAATTCAAAAGCTATTTCGGTTTCGAGTTATGGAGAGACCGAAAAGCTGGGGAATATGAGGATTGGGGGGTTTGGAATGCAGTTGAGTTTTCAACATAGAGTCTACCTACATATCCTAGGATTCAGGAAATCAGACTACTTGTAGTTCGACTCAATCAGTAGAAAAGACGATCTTGTATGCTAAGACGACCTTTGGCTCAAGATAGGTGACAAAAAAGTTGAGTTACGAAAAAGAGGCTTGCAACCATCTCAATCATGAATATGGGATCCTGTTAGACCCCTAGCTTGATGGTTCGAATTACTTGGGCTTGGCTAGAGATTTACATAATCAACCTAGACAATACCAAATAGTTAGGGCAAAGGTTAGGTTTGCTTAAGGACAGTGTGCCGGCATGGGCATGTCAGCATGGAATGGCGTGTGTTGGTAGGGCATGGCAAAACCTTGGCAGTGGCATGGATAAGGAATGAAAGGCGTGTCTAATGCATGACAAGGGCTCGCAAGCTAAGGTGGAACATTGCTAAGGTTGATTTATGCTAAGGCAAGTCATGTTGCGGAGGCATGGCTAAGGCAAGAAAAGCTGGGCTAGACTTCGCTCGAATAGGGAGGCTTGGGTACTGACAAGGCAGTGGCATGGGAGAGTGCACAGACGCCCAAGGCCTAGGTTCGTAATTGGCACAAGTACTGCCAAGGATGTTTTGGCACTGGGCATATACCTTACACAAGACGACAGTTGGGTTGTTACAACTGCCCTGGACATGTGGCTTGGCTTTGTTTCTGATTGTAATTTGAATTTGTAATTCAAATTTTGGATTTGGCCTATCAGTTGGGGATGTCAACTGAATTAGGATAAGAGAATGTGTTGTGCATGTGCCTTCCATGTGACAGAAGCTGTGGCCTATAAATAGGCACAAGCAAGCTGTCTTAATGGAAAGTTTGGCTGTGTTAGTCAGATTTTTATACGACTAATTTATGCACTTCTTTGTGGTATGAGTTAAATACAAAGTTGGGACTTGTTCCTGTATGTGCGTGTGTCTTTATAAATTCATAAGCCTAGGTAACTAAGTATTGAGTGAAAAAAGTAAAGGGCTGAAGCCATAGTACATGTGGCTGCCATAATGGGTGCGAAAAAAATAGTTTGACCCTCTATGAATTGGTATCATAACTTGGTATTGCGCTGGATGGTGGTACGAATTACAATGAGTTACATGAAAAAGTTGCAAGGCTGGAGACGCTGGTTGGCTTGGCAAACGACATAGACGAACTGGTTGATGTCATGACTCAGATTCATGACATTAACGCAGAATTGATTCTATCAAGTTATCATTCTACTATAGACTGTTAATTGGCTGGTCTTGTCACTTTTAGTGAAAATGTGGGTACACGAATTGAGGGCCTTTTGAAGAAAAATAAAGATTTGAAAGCGGAGGTGGTGGTCCTTCGCTGGGCTGTTGCTGGTTCATCGCGTAGCGGCAAAGAACATGCCAAAATCTAAATTCCAGAACCAAAGTATTTTGATGGTGTTCGTGGTGCTAAGGAGTTGGAAAATTTTCTAAGAGACTTGGAACACTACTTTTCTACTACTCATGTGCCTAAAAATGACAAAGTGACCATGATGATTCACTATTTCAGAAATGATGCAGTGCTGTGGTGGCGTACAAAGAATACTGATGACTAAAGTGCTGGCAGACCCAAGTTTGATACGTGGGAAAAACTGAGGGATGCACTTCATGAGAAATTTCTTCCTAGTAACTCATCTTGGGTTGCTAGGGACAGATTAAAGCGGTTGAAACAAGTTGGTTCCATTTGGGACTATGCAGAGGAATTTTCGTCGTTGATTCTTGATATTCAGAACATATCTGATGAAGATAAGTTGCACAACTTTATTTCTGGAATGCAAGGCTGGGCACAAAACGAACTACGTAGGAAGAAAGTCCAAGATCTGCCTAGTTCCATTACTGCAACGGAATGCTTTGATTAATTTTCATTCTAACAGTGCTTCCCCTGATCTTACTCCTTCCAAATTGAAAAAAAAGGAGAAAGGTAGAGACTGGAATAAGGATAATAGCAGGCAAGAGGGGAATGATAAGGGAAAAGGAAAAGTGTATGTTGCTTCATCTAACCAAAACAAGTAGGCCAGTGAGAAGATTCGTTGGACATGTCAAAAACCTGGGTATCAAGCCAGGAATTGTCTAAAATAGGGAAAGATCAATGCTCTTCTTGCTGAAGAGGAAAAATAAGCCAAGAGATAGGACATTGCTTCCTATGTTAACCCACTACATTTGCTGAACACGCTGTCTAGGGTGAATGTGGTGGACATAGAGACAAATGATGATGCTGATGCCTTTGTCAATACTGCTAAAAATGTTGATGATTTGTCACATGCCTATGGTTATTTAATGTACGTTGATGTGAAAATTGGGCATAAAAGTGTTGTAACAATGATTGATACCGGCGCAACTCACACTTTTGTGGCCTTAAAATTTTTGAAGGAGTATAGACTGAAGGTGACTACTTGTGCAACAAAGATGAAGGCTGTAAATTCTACACCAAAGCCAGGCTATGGCATGACATTAGATGTTCCACTGACTATAGGTCATTGGTTTGGACTGTACAACTTTACTGTGGTTCCACTTGATGACTTCAATCTTTTGTTTGGGATTGATTTTATGAAAAAGTTCAGAGTTGCTTCTATTCCTCATTTGGACAGTCTAATGTTCATGACAAAATCTAACCCTGGATTTGTGAAAGGTATTCGACCCTATAATGAGGAGAAGAAGAGGAAACACTCCAAAATTGCTGCGATGTTGTCTGCCACGACTTTTGAAAAAGGCTTGAAAAAGGGCGCGACTGGTTATCTTGCTGCCTTGGTTGAAGTGAAGCCCAATATGCAGGTTGATGTACCAGATAGTGTTGCTAAGCTATTGGCAGAATTCAAGGATGCCATGCCACCAGAACTGCCTAAAGAGTTGCCTCTAAGGAGGGAAATTGACCACAAGATCAAACTAATTCCTGGTTCAATGCCATCGGTACACCCTCCTTATCATATATCTCCATTAGCAGAATTAAGGAATCAATTATCTGAATTTCTGGAGGCTGGACTGATTCTTTGAAGACTCCCTATGGTGCCCCTATTCTATTCCAAAAGAAGCAAGATAGAATCCTGCGTATGTGTGTTGACTATCGTCCAATGAACAAAGTTACTATGAAGAACAAGTATCCGGTGTCACTGGTTCAAGACTTAATGGATAGGTTGTCTGAGGCTAGTTTTTTTTCTAAGTTGGATTTAAGGTCTGGCTATTGGCAAGTGCGCATAGCTGAGGGGGATGCCCCAAAGACCACTTGTTTAACTAGATATGGTAGCTATGAATTCCTTTAATACCGTTTGGGCCGACTAACACCCCGACTACTTTTTGTAACTTAATGAATAATGATTTTATAAGTAACTTGATGACTTTGTAGTTGTTTACTTAGATGATATAGTCATTTATAGTAGAACACTAGAAGATCATTTTCTGCATTTGCGAATGGTGCTGCAACAACTTAGAGAATATCAACTCTATGTCAAGATGGAAAAGTATGAGTTTTCTTATCATGAGATAAAATATTTAGGCCATTTGGTTAGTGCTAAACAGGTACGAATGGACCCCAAGAGAGTGGAGGCTATTATAGATTAGCAAGCACCGAGCGGGATTAAAGAATTGAGATCATTTCTAGGATTGGCAAACTATTATCGAAAGTTCATTGCTGGCTATTCAAAGAAGGCTACCCCATTGACGGATTTGTTAAAGAAGAATGTTAAGTGGGTTTGGTCTAAAGCAAGTGACAAGGCTTTCAATTCATTAAAAAAGGCCATTGCTTCTGAACCAATATTAAAGTTTCCTGATTTTGACTTGCCATTTGAAGTTCACACCGATGCTTCTAATTATGCAGTCGGTGGTGTACTTGTACAAGGGGATCATCCAGTAGCATTTGAGAGCATAAAGTTGAATCTTGCAGAGCAACAGTATCCTGCTCATGAAAAAGAGATGGTGGCAGTTCTACATTGTCTCCAAATCTGGCGAGTGTATTTGCTGGGTACGAAGTTTGTTGTCAAGACTGACAATGTGGCTAATAAACCAACTCGGATCTGCCTTCGCAAGTCTCTTTGCATTTTGGGAGCAGATCATGAAGCAAAATCGAGCAATGGATCTTAGAAGAATTCCACTTTGAAGCACGACTCTTTCTATTTTTATGCTGGCATTTGAGTTGTCTCCCTTCCTCTTTCAATCAAAACACTCATCGCAGATAGCTCCAGTGGCCCCCGCTTCTGCCTCTATTAGGCAGCGACAACCCCCCCTCCACACCCACAGCATAGTGGAGTTGCTCCAATATCCGCACTACAACCAAAAAAAATGCTCTCTAGAGCGATATATGATGCTAAATCGAGACCGAGATATAAAGAGGGCTGTCCTTTTGTTTTGTTGTCTCGAAGAGACAAAACAAAAGCACTCATATGAATGGTGCTAATTCCCATGTTCTTTCTAGTCTCATTTGGTTTTGAGAGCCTCCCTCTCCCTGTAGGTCGAGCCTCATTTTTAGTCGCTATCTCCCCTCCCTTACTCGTCTTTTAAAAGACGTCATCCTGGATTTTCTTTACGTATGCCAGGGAAAGTACCTCACCCTCACCTTTCTACATTTATTATTATATAGAATTTCCTCGGGTCTCTATAAAACAGAATGAAAAGCCGGGTAGAAGCACAAACAAAAGGAGAGAGAAAAAGCCGAAAAGAAAGGGGGGAAGAAGTCTAGTGCTATTTCTTACTAACACTTCTTTATCTAACTTTCATTTTTGAGTGCTTTCTTTGTTCTCTTATTTGGATTGAAAGAAAGAAAAAATTTCCCTTTCTTTCTCTTCTTTATTTTGGTTTTATCCCTTCGACGAATTTCGGCTATGACCAATGCCCCACTAGCTAAATAGGCGTAAGAAAAATCTACCTGAAAAAAAAAGCAAGGTGTGCCTTGAATTGAACTCGACAAATTGCGTTTTACCAGAGAGATTTTTTTAGAAAGATTCTCCATTGGTAATTCTAAAATAGAAAGAATATAAATATAGGGGCATACGCGGGAAGGGGCCCCCCTCTTTCTTAGAATTCAACATTTATGATATGTTTTGCATCTTGTTCGCCCACTCTTCATTCAGGGTGATTCGAACCAGGGGAGGATCTTTCACCTTTAAGGTCATAGCACCAGTACTTGAACGCTTACTCTTACTGCTCTTCTCAGGTTCACCTCTTTTGGATGCCCTGAGGTTTGAAGTCATTTGTTTATCACAGAACAAGTCCCCCTCAGTCACTGCCATAGTTGACCCTCTCTTCCAGATCCTCACTTTTATGAGCCAAATCACTCTCTTCGGGAGTTCTCTCCTTGACTACACCCTCCTCCACTTTGTTACCCAAACACTCATCCTGAACAATCTCTTCCGGTTCAGCAGTGTCCAGATCTGGCATCTTTGCCTCTTCTTGTTCAGGGTCCTCTAGAACCGCAAAATGATTTGGGCTGACTAGGTCCAGTTAGGTCATTCCACTCGCACAACTAGTGTCCAGCCCCCCTTTGCTATTGTCACTACTGGTACCTAACCCCGTCGACTCGATATTTTTACAAGCACCGACCCTTACTCAATAGGGAAATTCAAAGAGGAGAACGAGGACAACTGACTACCGCTAAAAATCAGACTAAGAGTACATATTGTATGATTGAAAACTGCCGCTGCATACTACTCGGTGCTTGCAGGTCTGACTAGTGCCTTCTCTCCAACAGCTGCTTCAATCAATATTAAGTCTGACTACGCCCGCAGCTGACTACTTATTGAAAGACCGAACAGGAAATGAAAAGTCGTACTACAACAACTGTAAATAAACATTCCCTCCCCGCTCTGACTTTGATCGACTTGCCCGCACACCGTCTTTTTTGAGAGAAGAGGTCAAGGGGCTAAGTGACACTCGAAAGTCGTCTTTTGTATCGCGTCAAGAGAAATGACATAGATAAGATCATTGCTTAAAGAGTTTCATTGTCAAATTGATCTCGAAATTGGATCCCAATAGTAGCTGCTACCCAAAGGTGCTTTATGAAAGCCGGTCCATAGCAGTGAAAGTACGATTGATTCCGTTGATCGAACGAAAACCGCTTCTTGCTTTTTTGGCTTGACTACTCTGCTTTATTAACACAAGTACTATATAACCTTCACAAAACACTTCACTACCCAGAAAGCTCCGGTTCAAAATCAAGAAGCAAGGGCGCAACAGCTGCGTGAAAGCCGTTGTTTCTTAGCGCATCCCTTTTCTTGCTCGTTAGCGCTGTTTTTTGATTACAGCTAGCGCGCTTGACTAATAAGATAGAAAGGGCCTTTCTCGCTTGTTTGAAGCCATATAAGTCTTTCTTCAATCGGCAAACAAGGGGGAAGTCTGCCACACCAACCCTTTAAGAGATAGGGACTCCAGTGCAGCGGTAAGAAAAAGTCACTCAGTGAATCGGTGGATCACACACTTGGAGACAGGGACAGGGGCGTGCCTGACTCTTTAGAAATGGCACCTCCGCCCTACTAAAGAAATTCGCAAGCAAGGGACATGCCGGACACCTACCTTTCCAACTAAGTCCAAGGCGAGGACCCTTTAATTGACGATGCGTTCCGTCGTCAGCAAGCGGTGGCTCCCCTTTCAAACGAGTCAAGTGGCTAAACGCTCCTTTCCCTAAATATCTTGGGAAGCGAAGAGGACATGTTTGAAACTCATTCGGTAATCTTCTCCTGAAGGTAGGCACTTCCCCAAGGCACTGATATGATGACTCTCTCAATTACACGTGTTTTAGGGAGTTGGACGTCTTATTCTTATGAGTGGCCTATGTGAATATAAGCCAGGAGCAAGGATTCCAGAAAGTCAAATTCTATATTGCAAGTGCAAGTCGACGTTCCTGATATGAAAGTGAAAGCCGACCCTAAGCAGGATCCAAAGACGTTTAAGTCCAGTTCCAATCTGGATATAAAAGTCAAGTTCAATCGTCGAAAGTGAGATCTCTTTTAGTCCGGTCTTCTTTTCTCTTTTGAGTCAGGTTTTAAGACAGGAAATTGGGTTTTCTGAATATCTCTCTTCCAGCCTGGCCTATTAAGTAAGTTAGTTAGAGATTGAAACTGGACCTAAGAGAGACTAGACTTCTAGTAAGAGTAGGTGCGCCTTAAGTTGAGGAGAGTTATTCACAAGCAGTGGTTATGAGCTCTTTCTTGTTTTGATTCAGACGAGGCTGCGCACCTTCAGTTGCACTAGTGGATTGAATAACCTTTTTTTTGAGTGCCAACAAAGTGCATGTGTTCTTGGTTAATAAAAACATAAGCATAGGTTGGAGGACTGATACTATAAGTAGGACAAAGGCCTTCAAAGAGAAATGAAAGGATTTTTTGAGCATTTTTCCACTTATCCAAGGAACCCCTTTCTTGACATTTGTATTTGAGAGAGAGAGAGATATGCTTAGGTCAATTCCTTCAGTCCACTTTTTTGGTAAGCCAAAAGTGCACTTTAGGTAAGTAAGTAGTCCCGTATGAAATTTAGAAAACATTCATATCTAGCACTTGAGGAGGTCAATCTTAAGTGTTGGAAGCTACTGCTAAGGGACTCCCCCTCATTTAGAAAGGATAGACAATTGAGAGAGAATAGGGTGATAGCGACAGACACAGGAACTGAAATAGATTTCAAGATTATTTCCGTAGAGGAGAGGGGAAAGCTGCTTAGATAGGGCGATAGCCCAATTTTTATTGTTTATCCTTTCCTGCGCTTGTCTTGTATTGAGGTATACCAAAGAAATGAGTAAAAGTAGGTAATAGAAGGGGAGGGATTGCTATTTTTTATTAGTGAGGACAAGCCGCTTTCATTTTCAACAATCTAATGGTAGGGCGAGTAGGCGGTTCGTATCTTTCTATGACCCCCAGAATAAGAAGTAGGAGGATAGGCAGAGCAAGAGCTCTTAAAGTCTACCCGGGCTCGCTTCTTCATTCATCCATTTAGGCCTGGCTAGGAACATGTGGATCCAGGGAACCTGGCTCGGGAACAACTTCTTACTAGTAGGAGCTAATCATAGTAAGAGAGTCCTATCTTTGAAATAGAGCTTAGTCTCTCCATAGTAGTCTACTAGTAGAAGGCTTAGGTTATGACTTGATCCAATAAAGTTAGAACACCTTTCTATCTAAAAGAAATGGTGCTCGATGAAAGGATCCAGATTCCACACTATGCTGTGGGCTGGGGAGAGAGCTGCTCTGCGAAGCTGGGCGTTCAGTGTTCTTATGGAGGAAACATACTAGAAAGAGAATTAAAAGGGCCTTCAAAAAAGAGCGAGGGAGTGATGGGCAACCTTAGTCTATATGTTGCTCGTAAGCCGCCAAGTACCAGTCTTGAAACAGTATTGGCGAAAAAGGATCAGTCCTTCACTTGCTGATCGTTCGCGAGTCAAACTCGCTCTCTTGCCGCGCCTTTCACTCACTCGCTTGAGTCAGACTCAATCACTCTTTGAGTTTGTAGGATCATTCGTTATTCACTCTCTTGCTATTACTCACAGGGAGCGCAGCAACCAAGATGCATATTATCATATAGAAAGAGGCGAAGCATAGCAATTCGTACTACCAAAAAAGTTTTGCTAACCGGCAGGTAATAGAATCAGCCGATAGGCGCAGACAAGTATAGCGAATCACATAGATAAGCCCCTACCTGCCAGTGCGCAGATGGATAGGGCAGGCGAAGCACGAAGGGGATGGATGTCTGAGCGGTTGAAAGAGTCAGTCTTGAAAACCGAAGTATTTTTCAAAATGTCGGGGGTTCGAATCCCTCTCCATCCACGAGGTCATAAGTTCTCTCTTGCCTTATCTATAGATAAGAATAAATCGGATCGACTCGACTAATAAGATAGATGGAATGGTAGTTTGTTTTATATTTAGTTAGGACCCTGTCTCCCTTTCGTTATCTTCCGCTCTCCTTGTATAGGTTGGGAAAGGGCTGGGTGGATTACCTTTGGGAGCTAAGTCAAAGATCTCGGTGGTCTTGTGAGTGGTTGATAAACTACGATTGCAGTTTTCTTTAGGAAGTCCCATAGCAGTGAGGCTTAACAGATAAAGAAAAGGGTGGATACTTTTTCGAGTAGAAGGTGACAACCCTAATGAATTGACTATGAAGGTGGCTCTTAGCTACATCAGCACTTAAATTCCTTAATTGTTATTGCCCAGGCTTCGATGATCAACCCCTGGCACATTTAGGTTTTGATCTTCGGCTATCCTGGTCCTCAGGACCCAACACTATATTATTCCACTATATTTCCTTTCAAATGAAAAGATGCAAAAGGTATTGATACGTCCTATCCACATAGAAATCTTAACATTACTGGTGGATGCTACAGCCGCTATTACTTTGGCTGCAGGATGGGAATGAAGGTTGAGGAGGCAGGGAAGAAAAGGTTATTTGTTATTGGCTTACCTTTATATCAGGCAGGCCTTGGTACGGCTTATACATGATGGGTGAAGGTTTTGGCAAGGTTCAGAATGGATGGTACCTATAATCAGACCCAACCGTTACAGTACTTGAGAAGAAAGAAAAAATTCTTCTCTTTTTATCTATCTTAAGGCTGCTACCGATTCCTTATCTGTTATCCTGACGTCCTGTATGCAGGGTTGTTTAGAAATCCCTTTGCAACTTCCTGGACCGTTCATACTTTATTCTGTAGTCTTTCAATTACCATATAGTTTCTATAATATAATAAAGGCTATAGGTCATCGGTTGTGACGTTTACGAAGGGTTAACCCCTCGGATTTTTGAGTTCTTGGCCTCTATTCACACTTAAACATCATATGCTTGTGTGGATAGCTACTGAAAGGGTGTATGGCACGACGAAGCTTTGCGACTATGCCATTCTTGGCGATGGTGATCACCGACGAGAAGGTGACAACCACCCCAGTCAGATGTCTCAGAAAGGGTAGTGATCTCCCCCTGAAAAGTATCACGACCATAAACAGAAGAAAAGGGAGATTGCATGGTGATAACAGAAAATGGCAGTCTTTAAATACATTGCAGTAGTGAATGCTTCAACCCATAGATGCTTTGGTACTCCATTATTTATCATCAAAGTCAAAGCCATTTCAACTATAACTATATGTAGGTGTTTTCTTCCTGACACCCCATTCTGCAGCGGAGTATGAACACACGACAGCTCACGTTTTATTCCTATCTTCAGGAGCATGAAATCAAACACCCTTGACACGTATTCTCCACCGGAGTTCAGACCTCAACCTCTTGATCTGGAGATTTGACTTATTTTCCTTTCTATATATTAAACTTAGAAAGAGCTTAGGACTTCTCTCTAAGTAAAGAAAGCCAGATGTATCTACTGTAGTCATCCACTTATAATAGTAAGTAAAGTACCTTGTACCTATGAATGACTGCACTCGAGTAGGACCCCTTAATGAAATTCAAGTAGTTGTCTGTGATATATCCAACAATCAGCCGTAGGTCAAATCACAAATGGACACTAACGAATGAATCAATCCAAAGAAAGAATTGGATTCTTATGCTTAATCCAGGAGCATACAATTGCCAACTGTAAACAATCACATGAATTGTTCAACCCATTTGAATGAAATGCAGGAATATACCCTAGACAATGAAAGAAGTCTTGCACTGTGTGTTGTGTATGTCTCAGGCGACGGCGGGTCCCATTCTTTATCCTAATGAAGCAGCTAAAAAAAAGGAATGTAGAGAAGAATATTCGTATAATAAAGCTTTCCCAATAGGACAACGATCCTTCCCGTGCGCTGATCGTGGATAAGACACTTAGAAGAACAAAAGATGACACGAAGATGGTTAGCTACAAGGTGACTGACAAAAATCTCTTTTTAGGAAGAAAATGGAATCTATCATGAAGAATCCGGGATGAAGACATAGACCCACAGTGTGAAAGAGGTAACAGAGTGCCATCTGTAATGTTAACAGAATCTTTGATAGGTAAAAGAGGCAGACAAAAAAGCTAAACATCTTTTTCCTTTCGCGTGAGAAGGAAAGAACTTTTGGGGGCTGACGGTACTCCTTTGGATGGTTTAAAGCGACTAGCAGACCACGTCTTACTCAATCAAATATTTGACACTGACTACGATTTGGATTGTCTCCCCGGATCAATGGAAAGACAACCCCGTTCTACACTTCATCAAGACGAAAATCATGCCTTTCCTCCAAATACTATTTGCCTTTTCCTCAGCCGACCGACAAGACAATGAATTCAACTGCAGATACCCTTTAGCTAGCACATGCTAAAAAGAACAAGTAAATACCCATCTCGTGCTTGACTCTATCTGTAAGACAGGTGTGTGCATCCACTTAGTGAGGAGACAAGACCGGAGAGAAGAAATTATCGCGAATAAGATAGTTGACTCAAACTTATCGTATACAACTCTTATCTACGACAAGCCTTGGCTCTTCTCCTTATGGACTCTTCGCTCTATCTGTCGGTGCTCTAGCTGTCCGAAAGCCAGGGGCATCTACTGGCCTGGACTGATTATAAATAAAGAAGCCAAGAGGCCACTAGAGAAAGGGTTCCGTTTTCGAGTCTGTTTCCGATTTTTCCGACCTTGAATCTAGGTTTCCCCTAATGCCTCCTTGCTGCTTTCAAAGCTACACTTGCTTCCTTCCTTTGCTAATAAGAGATTCAATTATTCTACACTGACTTTACTATACTTCTTATTAGTTATAGTAACTATACCCTCTGGGTTGAATTGCCACAACAGGGGCCTTCCTCAAGAGAGGAGTTTATACCAGGAGAAAGAAAGCAGACTACTAAATCGACTATTTCAACATATTGTTTGCACTAGTCTCATAGCCATCTCTTTTAACATAACCTTTCGGTGTCTTCCTTTATGCTTCCCTCAAATCAGTACCCCCTCGGTCGTCCCTTTATTCAATATCCGTCATGATAAGAATAGGGGGTTTAGGAAGAATACGGGCTTTGTTTTGGTCAGGTGTCAAACTCTTTTATGTTCGCCAAGATGCTTTCTCAGCGATCTTTTCTCATCCTGAAGTTGATCTCCTGTCCTTTACTGACCCACCCCAATCAACATTACTATAGATTTCCACTCTCCCACGACCATGATTAGTATAGATCATACCTTTTCCAAGATAACCTTTGAGGTACCTCAAGATCCTGTATACTACATGTAGGTGTGCTTGACAAGGAGCATGCATATACTGGCTTACCAACCCCACATCATAGGTAATGTCAGGTCTAGTGATAGTAAGATATCTAAGTTTCCCCACAAGCCTCTGATGCCTGCATCATCCAAGGGTTCTTTTCTCTTTTCTTCAAGCTTATGATTTTCTTGTATTGGGCTAATTGCGGCCTTGCAACCTAACATCCCTGTTTTCTTCAAATCAAGGACATAATTTGAGAGATGGCTCTACTTCTTATAGATTTCGAAAACCTCTGTGTCCAAGAAGTACCTTAGCATACCAAGTTTATGTCGAAGGTGCGGCTCAGGTAAGCCATCAATCTTGCAATCTCATCAACATCATCACCAGTGACCACAATATTCTCAACATTTACTATGATCCGGCTCACTTTCTCACCCTTTATTATGAAATATGTGTGATCATAAGCACACTTTTTGTAGCCAAAATAAACTATGGCCTTACTGAACAAATGCTTTCTCATTAGACTATTTTAACCGATTGTTTATGTCGACCCTATGCTACAATTCTTCTTCTCTTATGAAATTTCGAGTTAGATGAACACTGCTCTGCTGCATGACGGAGTGATCTTTCCCTCTTATAAAAGCCGGTATCTCACTTTCGAAAGAGAGTCTCGACGTGGCGGTGTACACCTAGCTCCATAGCTGGGCTAGTCACTGGCTAGAGGGCGATCGACCTACCGGACCGGAGGCAGCCGAAAATGTTATGTAAAAAGGACCAAGGAGGATCTTATCCGTCAGGAGAAGGAGGAGGAGTAGGAGCTAGCCTTTAGGGTCCAAATCGAATGATTATGTCACACCCCGAATCCCAACGAAGCGTGATTGGCACCCGAAGCCGATAAGGCCCGAGAGAACCAAGCTTTGCTTTTATTCCTTCATATACATGTCTTAGGAAGCACTACTATCCCACAGGAACAGGAAATACTAAAATCAGAAATCATAGAACATGTGACGTATATACATATGAGAAACTCGTCCGTTTAGGCCATCAAGTCAAAATGTCATATACCATCTTACATTTGTATACCCACATACGTCTACAAAAGCCTCTAACAGATGCATTGACCAAAATCAACTGAAAGTCGGGACAAGTCCCCGATTTATACACTATGCATAATACCAAAACATATGAACAAGTGTGACTCGGAGAAGCCCCGAACTAACTGGAGCTCACCAATGATCTGCAATTACTGTCATCCTACGGTGTAGGTCTACTAGTGCCTGCATCTGCAACATGTAAGGTAAATTCCCCAAAAGGGGTCAGTACGAAGAATGTACTGAGTATGTAAGGCTTAAATGAAACTATACAACACATGAATAGTTCAATGAACTCAATGGAACTCAAATGCATATGCGTAATCAGATGAATAAGTAACCATTTTACACTTTGGAAACCATATGTATTACTTTCATTGATTTCATCGCTTTCATGCTTCTTTACTTCAATGACATTACATATGCTACAATATACCTGGACCCCTACTGATCAGTGGGTCTTTACATGACTTATCGTCATGTTGGGATCGGGTTGAGCTAGGCTTGTGCCCCTAGACCTGCCACCTAGGGATCGGGTCGAGCTAGGCTTATGCCCCTAGACCTGCCACCCATAAATCATACATCGGGATCGATTCGAGCTAGGCTTATGCCCCTAGAATTGCCACCCATAATCAACACATCGGGATCGAGTTGGGCTAGGCTTATGCCCCTAGACTTGCCACCCATAAATCAACACATCGGGATCGAGTCGAGCTAGGCTTATGCCCCTAGACTTGCCACCCATAAATGATCATTGACCACATTTGCATTACTTTGATCTTTACTTTGAGATTGATATTTGATAGTCATAACCTCACTTGAAACTTTGGATCATTAGCCAATGAGTAAGAGACATATGAGATTGGTACATTCACTTGTGAGAGATTGACATATTCCTATGCCATAGCATGTTTGGAAACTTGGAACCATAATCAAAATAGAATACATGTGAATAAACATTATTGGAAACATGACACCATTGGAACCATTGGACAATCATTCATAACAAGATACATGAGCATAACCACTATTGGAACATTGGACCATAACCTTGTTTGAGCTTTTGGAACATTAACCATGATAATGAGACATGAGACTCACAAATGATCCATGAGTAGGAAAGATATGACAATGACTATTGATAATCAGATATAGGATACCTTAGCACATTTTGGGATAGGATTAGTGAAATAGCAATGTGGATACTATTTGACGCAAAAAGATACGGACAGAGTAACCTTACATACCTTGTACTCTCAATACGGATATCCAATCCTATATGTGCATACAATAGTCCCGCTCCTTCTTTATGTGTCATTCTATAACACAAATACATAACGGAATTCACATTAACTACAACTACTTCACAAATGCATATAACATCAATGGGGTACATGTTTGCTTT
Source organism: Capsicum rhomboideum (assembly GCA_031232105.1). Taxonomy (NCBI): domain Eukaryota; kingdom Viridiplantae; phylum Streptophyta; class Magnoliopsida; order Solanales; family Solanaceae; genus Capsicum; species Capsicum rhomboideum. The sequence continues at coordinate 15,908,963 of CP124707.1, read as the reverse complement.
GAAACATGTCATTTCCCCTTGACAAAACCATTGATAGCATCATTATTCCAAAAATCCTCCAATATTCCCAACATTGACCAATACATAATAATCATTGCATTTCACCACAACACTCCTCCTTTACACTTTCTTATCCACACCACATCACAAATAATCCATCAATTCACCTTAATACACTTCATAGCACATATCGGCCAAAATCCCACAATTTACCCTTATAGACAAGAACAAGTTTAACAACAAAAATAAAACCATGTACGTTCATATTTTATCCATACCATGATCTTTCATCAAAGGCACAAGTCCTAATTCAAGCTCAAATCCCATGGATCACAAATCTTATACAAAAGCACAAAGTACCATATCCAACATTTCCAAGCACAACCAACATGATTTACATACTCTTTCATGCATATAATATATTAATCCATAATAATATTCACTTACCCAAACTTGCAAAGGGATGATCTTGCTCCAAAATTGCCTTTGAGTCTTTAGGGTTCTTGAGAGAATATTGTAGAAGGTTTGAGAAAATATCTCAAAGAACATGAGAGTTTAAATGAATAAACTCTGATTTTGTGGTCCTTTATATAGTACTTGGGTCATCCTTATCCTTTCTTGATATTTAATGCTTCAATTGACCAAGTCAATAGAAGATTGGGTGGTCATGTGACCATGTCTTTTATCCCATTTTGGGCTTTTATTGAGCCCAAATCACTTAACCCAATAAAATCAATAATTTCTCGTCTTATACGTATTAAAATAATATTCCCACTCATAATATTCATATCCGTAGCCTCAATCCCAAAAACAAGTGATTCTAGCCACGTTTGGCTTATTTTGACCTTAGGGGCAAAACTGTCATTTTGACCCCAAATTCGTTCTCGAGTAATTTTATCATACTAATGTAATATGTCATTTATTTCATGTATATTCTCATGGTTGTATAATAATCGTGGCAAAAATCGGCTCAATACGTCCCCGGAAACCCTTGCGACTTAAACAAAATTTTCAACTTTTGAAAGGTGCGCAGGGGCGGCGTGGCACGCTTCCTGGCGCGCCCCCTTACTGCCTATGGACTGAAAATTTCAGCCCAGAGCGGCGTGGCACGCTACCCAATGCGGCCTTCCCTTAAATTTTTTGAAAATTTCATTTTTCGACTTTTCTTCGCGGGTTTGGTTAGATACTTCAAATCCTATTCTTTAACTTACTTCTTACCCTTAATATCCTTTGTTTAAAGGTTCTCTTAGCCTCGTTTTGGACCCCACAAATGCTCCATGAAAATCACAAAACACCTCCTACGAAGGGCTAATCACATGTACGAGGCCAAATTTCAATCTTCTTGTCAGTAACATTACAAAATACATTCGTGTGGCTCTCGTCACTCAAGTATACATTGTTCAACGTCGTCAAGTAGGGTTGGGAAGGTACGGGGTGTTACATTCTTCCCCCCTTAGGGACATTCGTCCTCGAATGTTAGTAACACTGTCTCATTGCAACACTTAAGTCAAAGTGAAGTCTCCATATCATAATATTCACACTTAACACTTGTAAAGACTTATAACTCCAAATCTGTATCTTGAACTTTTCATTCCATGTACCACAATTACAAGTACTTTAGATTTCATTAATGCTTCGATTCCCCTTGTGATTTCTTCGATGTACTAAGTTCTCTAATAGTGCCCCTACGGAAGCTACTTCTGCATTTTCTTAATTCTTTCACTTCTCGATGTACCTTTTTACGTGTGAGATCCTCGATAATATGTACATTTCCACTGGCAACAATACTGTATACCCTCTGATACACTTTCGGAGCATCAAATATAGAATACTAAATGGACTGTGAAGAAGTCCTGGACTAGTGCTAATAGATACGCAAGTTGCCCAAATCTTTGGACAACTCCTCTTTCTTTCCGAATCTCATTATCTTTTTCCATTGGTGACACTATCAACTTCTAATATCGGCATATGATTTATACCGACTTTGGGCTATTTGTAGTTACTGTCATATCACCTTCACTTTCTCTATAGCTTGATGAACAAAATTTGACCTGGGCAACGCAAAATTTCATCAACCGTAACCCATCCAATGGATGATCTATATGTCCTTTTATATAAACCTTCGCAAGGTACCTTTTGATATCTTTATTGTAAGCAATTTCATTAGACAATCGATATTCATCCCCACTACCTTTAAAGTCCAATGTACAAACTCGTGACATATCTTCACCTGTTCTTATAATAGATTCTGTTTGTCCATCCATTTAAGGATGACCAGCTATACTTACATTTATCTGTGTACTCATGCTTTACTGGAAAGACTTACCCACACTGTGCAATAAAGTGAGCCCCCCCTGTGTGATATATTGTATAAAACATACAGACTTCTGATGCCATACTGGTCTTCAGTGACCGCTTGGACATTGAACTACATGCCTCTGGTCTTTCATTATTATGTGCAAAATGCCTATATCCATTGTACAATCCATCTGTCTCTATACTGATGAACTCTATCGGTCATAACAGTTATCATGTTTGGAGCATATCTAGTCAAATTATGACACTAAAAACTGCACTTCCTGACACTTATAGTCCTTTGGCAATTGATCCACATAAGCTTTTCTGACCTCATATGGGAGGTACTAGTCACAGAATGCCATTTTACATTCCTCCCAACTATCTGCAAATACATCAGTAGATCAGTCATATGCATGTCCTATGGGTCTTCATTCAAATCCGACCCGGTGAACGTAGGAGGGTATGATTTATGAAAATCCTGTGTTTGACGACTAGCTACCCTAGCTGCACCATCATTACTCTCATCAGGCCATCTCGCCCGTGACATTGTACAACAACTATCTGAGGCAACATATGCACTACATTTCGTAAATCCTGTTCAGTGACATTTATAGATGGTTCTACAGGTACTCCTCTATCTTTTGGCTATGAGAGACCCGTATAACCATTTCCATATCAGCTCTACCTTGACTCACTTGGTCAAGTGGTGATTTACTCATTTCTACTTCGACAGGCATATCAACCTGCTCACCTTTGTCTTTCTCTTGTCTGAGACTCAGCAGTTGACTATACAAAAGAAAACCAATGTCAATACGTACATATGTGTCCACCTACAACTTTGGCTCTACTGCACGATCTAGAAGTGAAGAAAAGAAACAACTCTTAAATGTCCCGTAGCCTCCTGCTTATCAATGTGGCGCGCAACACATCCATAAGCAAGACTCTACTCAGACACGGCTTTGTAGACACCCTTAGAACGACTCGCTCTGATACCACTTTTGTCACACCCCGAATCCCAATGAGGCGTGATTGGCACCCGAAGCCGATAAGGCCCGAGAGAACCAAGCTTTGCTTTTATTCCTTCATATACATGTCTTAAGAAGCACTACTATCCCATAGGAACAAGAAATACTAAAATCAAAAATCATAGAACATGTGACGTATATACATATGAGAAACTCGACCGTTGAGACCATCAAGTCAAAATGTCATATACCATCTTACATTTGTATACCCACATACGTCTACAAAAGCCTCTAACAGATGCATTGACCAAAACCAACTGAAAGTCAAGACAAGTCCCCAATTTATACACTATCCATAATACCAAAACATATGAACAACTGTGACTCAGAGAAGCCCCGAACTAACTGGAGCTCACCAATGATCTGCAATTACTGTCATTCTACGGTGTAGGTCTACTAGTGCCTGCACCTGTAACATGTAAGGTAAGTTCCCCAAAAGGGGTCAGTACGAAGAATGTACTGAGTATGTAAGGCTCAAATGAAACTATACAACACATGATAGTTCAATGAACTCAATGGAACTCAAATGCATATGCGTAATCAGATGAATAAGTAACTATTTTGCACTTTGGAAACCATGTGTATTACTTTCATTGATTTCATCACTTTCATGCTTCTTTACTTCAATGTCATTACATATGCTACAATATACCTGGACCCCTACTTATCAGTGGGTCTTTACATGACTTATCGTCATGTTGGGATCGGGTCGAGCTAGGCTTGTGCCCCTAGACCTGCCACCTAGGGATCGGGTCGAGCTAGGCTTATGCCCCTAGACCTGCCACCCATAAATCATACATCGGGATCGATTCGAGCTAGGCTTATGCCCCTAGACTTGCCACCCATAATCAACACATCGGGATCAAGTCGAGCTAGGCTTATGCCCCTAGACTTGCCACCCATAAATCAACACATCGGGATCGAGTCGAGCTAGGCTTATGCCCCTAGACTTGCCACCCATAAATGATCATTGACCACATTTGCATTACTTTGATCTTTACTTTGAGATTGATATTTGATAGTCATAACCTCACTTGAAACTTTGGATCATTAGCCAATGAGTAAGAGACATATGAGATTGGTACATTCACTTGTGAGAGATTGACATATTCCTATGCCATAGCATGTTTGGAAACTTGGAACCATAATCAAAATAGAATACATATGAATAAACATTATTGGAAACATGACACCATTGGAACCATTGGACAATCATTCATAACAAGATACATGAGCATAACCACTATTGGAACATTGGACCATAACCTTGTTTGAGTTTTTGGAACATTAACCATGATAATGAGACATGAGACTCACAAATGATCCATGAGTAGGAAAGATGTGACAATGACTATTGATAATCAGATATAGGATACCTTAGCACATTTTGGGATAGGACTAGTGAAATAGCAATGTGGATACTATTTGACGCAAAAAGATACGGACAGAGTAACCTTACATACCTTGTACTCTCAATACGGATATCCAATCCTATATGTGCATACAATAGTCCCGCTCCTTCTTTATGTGTCATTCTACAACACAAATACATAACGGAATTCACATTAACTACAACTACTTCACAAATGCATATAACATCAATGGGGTACATGTTTGCTTTGAAACATGTCATTTCCCCTTGACAAAACCATTGATAGCATCATTATTCCAAAAATCCTCCAATATTCCCAACATTGACCAATACATAATAATCATTGCATTTCACCACAACACTCCTCCTTTACACTTTCTTATCCACACCACATCACAAATAATCCATCAATTCACCTTAATACACTTCATAGCACATATCGGCCAAAATCCCACAATTTACCCTTATAGACAAGAACAAGTTTAACAACAAAAATAAAACCATGTACGTTCATATTTTATCCATACCATGATCTTTCATCAAAGGCACAAGTCCTAATTCAAGCTCAAATCCCATGGATCACAAATCTTATACAAAAGCACAAAGTACCATATCCAACATTTCCAAGCACAACCAACATGATTTACATACTCTTTCATGCATATAATATATTAATCCATAATAATATTCACTTACCCAAACTTGCAAAGGGATGATCTTGCTCCAAAATTGCCTTTGAGTCTTTAGGGTTCTTGAGAGAATATTGTAGAAGGTTTGAGAAAATATCTCAAAGAACATGAGAGTTTAAATGAATAAACTCTGATTTTGTGGTCCTTTATATAGTACTTGGGTCATCCTTATCCTTTCTTGATATTTAATGCTTCAATTGACCAAGTCAATAGAAGATTGGGTAGTCATGTGACCATGTCTTTTATCCCATTTTGGGCTTTTATTGAGCCCAAATCACTTAACCCAATAAAATCAATAATTTCTCGTCTTATACGTATTAAAATAATATTCCCACTCATAATATTCATATCTGTAGCCTCAATCCCAAAAACAAGTGATTCTAGCCACGTTTGACTTATTTTGACCTTAGGGGCAAAACTGTCATTTTGACCCCAAATTCGTTCTCGAGTAATTTTATTATACTAATGTAATATGTCATTTATTTCATGTATATTCTCATGGTTGTAGAATAATCATGGCAAAAATCGGCTCAATACTTCCCCGGAAACCCTTGGGACTTAAACAAAATTTTCAACTTTTGAAAGGTGCGCAGGGGCGGCATGGCACGCTGCCTGGCGCTCCCCTTTACTACCTCTGGACTGAAAATTTCAGCCCAGAGCGGCGTGGCACGCTACCCAATGCGGCCTTCCCTTAAATTTTTTGAAAATTTCATTTTTCGACTTTTCTTCGTGGGTTTGGTTAGATACTTCAAATCCTATTCTTTAACTTACTTCTTACCCTTAATATCCTTTGTTTAAAGGTTCTCTTAGCCTCATTTTGGACCCCACAAATGCTCCATGAAAATCACAAAACACCTCATACGAAGGGCTAATCACATGTACGAGGCCAAATTGCAATTTTCTTGTCAATAACATTACAAAATACATTCGTGTGGTTCTCGACACTCAAGTATACATTGTTCAACGTCGTCAAGTAGGGTTGGAAAGGTACGGGGTGTTACATATTAAGAGATAAACAGTTAGACAAAGGAGAGCACTTAGATGAGTCAGCCAAAAAGATAGATCACCAAAAGTAACGACCACCAAGATAGGCATAGTAATTCGATCCTTTGATCACCCATTTTTGGAAAACCATTTTTGGGGGATTCCCCTTACACACGGAAGATTGGATTGCCTAAATCACGAGTCTTATATACTGTGTTACGATCACCTCATATTGATAAAAATTCCAGAGAATAATTTTGGATGAAAATCAAGAAAGAATTTCTGGTCATAAACACAGAAAGGCATGAATTGCGCAAGAAGTTCTTTCTGTTAAAACGCCGTGCGACTCAGAGGACATAAGACTTCTTGGTCATGCCAAAAAGATTGCCGACTGGATTTTCCTACCCCACCATGCCTGGCCCTTTATCTTACCTTAATAAGAAAGAGGAGGTATGAACCATGGGACAGAATGCAAGAAGTGTATGATACAACAGATAACCTTAAGGAGTGGCGACAACCCTCTTGATTGATCAACGCGAGTGAACTATGCTTAGACGCTTCGTAAAACTGCACCAATATACGAGTGGAGCTGATAGATAAGTAGGCTTCCCCTTTTGATTCACGAAATGTGATTTGGGACACAATGGGAGTTTGCGTGTCTCGGTAGGAAAGATATCACCGGAGTATAGAACAAGATCGCCTTTTTTTGCTGCCATGGGGTCGACCTGTGAACAAGGTACACCCAATGGGAACCAAAAAACAGGGAGTACCGCATTGGGCAGAAGACGATCCAAAATGCAAAGGCTCACCCATCTGAAGGAAGGGGGTGAGATAGGCAAGAGGTAGCTTGCTTCCAAGTTGGCCCGACCGCGAGGAATCAAGAGATCTTTACCGGTGCTGACTTGGATATCGGGTGACAAAATAAGGCGGCCAGAAGCGACGAACGATCGTGGTCGAAGCTTTGCTCTAGCCGATAGGCTAGCAGTAAGCTTGGCTACAGTAAAGCGCTTACCAAGCGCGAAGGAAAGGGCCTTCGCCACTTGAGCCATATGCGGGGGAACTCGTACGTGTGGTTCTTAGAGGGGGGAGAGCTAGTAGGAGCCATCCCATCCCAATAGCATATATTTGGAGCTCAATATGAAATCCAATTTTCTTGCAAGACCCGTTCGGATAAGGGAAAACTCCAGAGATTGCTTCAAAATAAGATCCTTGCGTTGACCCTTTCCTGAACCAGAATCGGGGGAGGATGAGAGGAAAAGGGGATCAAAATATCCTATCAATAAAGTTCGGGCTTTCCATTCTTCCTTCCCCCCCTCCTTACTTGTAACACCCCGTACTTTTATAACCTCACTTGATACCTTGGGATCATACCTACATAGGTGTTGAGATGCCATGCATATGTGTTTTATAGTGACATTGGTGAAACATTTGATATCGGACTTAACATGTGCGATTAGACCTTCGTAGGAGGTGTTTTGTGATTTCGTGGAGCATTTGGGTGATACCCCGTGTACGTTCTAACCTCATTTAGTGACTTTAAGTCATGTTTACTTGATGATTAAGGTCACTAAGTAAGTATTTTATAGTGTTTTGATAAGGGATTAGACGATACGTAAACATTGGATACATGGCCGAAAATTTCAGCACTTTGCTGAAACTTGCGCCACTACCCTGTTTCAGGGGTGTGGCGCAATCCACCAGCCTGCATAAACTTTAGAGAAGGACAGATTCTTGCGCCACTACCCTGTTTCAGGGGGTGTGGTGCAAGGCACGACACTTATGCCCTTTCCGGCGTCGTATTCTACGACGATTTCTCGATGGTTTCTTTTGGTTCTTTGGAGTTATTTGAGCATTGTTAAAGCTTCAAACACTTCAATATACTCCTACATACTCCTACATGATCAAATCATGAAATATGAATAGTGATCCAAAATGTTCAATGAAACCAAGGGCGACTAAAATGCCTATTTTTGCGATCGAAAGGACGAATGAGAATCTTTTAAGGGAATATTGCCATGACATTATGGAATTATGTAAACATGAGATATATGGTGAATAATAAATGAAATGTGATGGATATGTGTTATTGGGCCCAATTTGAGGCCCAAAATGGAAGAAAATACATGGGCCCAAAGGCAAAAATGATCCATTCTTTCACTAATTGACCAAGTGAACATATCATGTAATGCCAAGTGTGGCTAAGGATTACTTGAGGTCCCTATAAAGTCCCCCAAAATCAGATTTTTATTCCCCAAAGCCTCTCATAACTTTTGGAGCTTTTTACAAACATTTCCTTCATTTCCAAACCCTAAACCAAATAAACCCTAAGGCATATTTGGACAAGATCATCCTATTCCAAGCTTTGGAAAGTGTTTATTTTCATGGATTAACATATTATATGCATGGGAGATTATGTATATTATGCTAGTTGTGTTGGCAAGGTGATGAATAGTGTATTTTTGCCTTTGGTGAAAGATGTGTCATCTTGGTAATTTGAACTTGAATTAGGCCTTGTGCCTTTGATGAAAAAGCATGGTATGGACAAAATATGAACATGTATGGTGTTATTTTTGGCATTAAACTTGTTCTTGTATAAAAGTGGAAATTATGGGATTTTGGCCGATATGTGTTATGAGTTGTATTAAGGTACTTTGATGGATTATTTGTGATATGTTATGGATAAGAAAGTGTAAAGGAGAAGTATTGTGGTGAAATGTATTGATTTTCATGTATTGGTCAATGTTGGGAATATTATGGAATTTTTGGAATAATAGTATGATCAATGGTTTTGTCAAGGGGAAATGACATGTTTAAAGGCAAACATGTAACTCATTGGCATGGTATACATTTGTAAAGTAATTGGTGGTTAATGTGAATTCCGTATTGTATTTATGTTGTAGAGTGACACATAAAGAAGGAGCAGGCTTATTGTATACGCATCCAAGGTTGTATATTCGTAGTGCGAATCCAAGGTATGCAAGGTTACTTTGTCCGTATCTTTCTATGGCCAATAGTGTTCACATTGACATTTCTCTAGTTCTATTCCGAAATGTACTAAGGTATCCCATATGCACTTATCCATGGTCATTGTCATATATTTCCTACTCATTGATCAATTGTGAATCTCATGTCTCATATTCATGGTTAATGTTCCGAAAGCTCAAATAAGGCTATGTTCCAATATTCCAATAGTGCCTATACTTGTGTCTCTTGTTCATGGATTATTGTTCAATGGTTCCAATGGTATCATGGTGCTAGTTATGTTATATTTCTCATGATGTTTATTCACATGTCTTGGTTAATGACTCAAAGCTTCCAACAATGTTATGTTCCAAAGTTCCAAAGTGATGTGATGACTATCAAAGTATCAATCTCAAAGTAATGAACAAAGTAAAGCAAATGTGGTCAATGATCAAGTACGGGTGGCAAGTTTAGGGGCGTAAGCCTAGCTCGACTCGATCCCGAGGTTTGGATTTATGGGTGGCAAGTCTAGGGGCGTAAGCCTAGCTCGACTCGATCCCGATGAATTGATGTATGGGTGGCAAGTCTAGGGGCATAAGCCTAGCTCGACTCGATCCCTACACAATGATATGATATGAAAGACCCACTGATCAGTAGGGGCCCGGGTACATTGTTATCAGTGAGCATTGAGATAAAGAAAGTAATGAAAGTAATGAAAGCAATCCACATGGTTTCCAAAATGCAACATGGTGACTTATTCACATTGATTATTCATATGTTTTGGCCTTGCATACTCAGTACTTATTTAGTACTGACCCCTCTCGGGGATTTACCTTGCTGCAGGCGCAGGTCCCAGTAGGCCTCCCTAGTAGACTGCCAGTGTTAGCGGTTCTTTGGTGAGCTCCAGCTCATTCGGGGCTTCTCCGAGTCAGAGTGTATATATGTTTTTGGTATTGTACATAATGTGTAAAGCGGGGACTTGTCCCGACTTATGGTTCATTTTGGTCAATGCTCTTGTTAGAGGCTTTTGTAGACGGATGTGGGTGTAACAGTGTAAAAGACACATGTTGTTTTGACTGGATGGCCTCAACGGCCAAGTTTCATACGTATGTATAAATATGTCCCATGTTCTCCTTTATTCGTCTTTCATATTATTATGAAATGGTGGTTATGATTATGAGATGCATATGATTGAACATAGGCAAAGGTTGGTTCTCTCGGGCCTTATCGGCTACGGGTGCCAATCATGTCTCGATGGGATTCGGGGTGTGACATTACTCCCCCTTTTTCAATAAATAAGCCCCGTTCTGATAAGGAAGGAAACCAAATAATCTCAATTTTATGACAAATCCGGTCCGATGGCTGTTCTCCACTAACCACAAGGATATAAGGACTCATTATTTCATCTTCGGTGCCATTGCTAGAGTGATGTGTACATGCTTCTCAGTACTGATTCGTATGGAATTAGCACGACCCGACGATCAAATTCTTGGTGGGAATCATCAACTTTATAATGTTTTGATAACAACTCACGCTTTTTTAATGATCTTTTTTATGGTTATGCCGGCGATGATAGGTGGATCTGGTAATTGGTCTGTTCCGATTCTTATAGGTGCGCCTGACATGGCATTTCCACGATTAAATAATATTTCATTCTGGTTGTTGCCTCAAAGTCTCTTGCTCCTATTAAGCTCAGCCTTAGTAGAAGTGGGTAGCGGCATTGGGTGGACGGTCTATCCACCCTTAAGTGGTATTACCAGCCATTCTGGAGGAGCAGTTGATTTAGCAATTTCTAGTCTTCATCTATCCGCCCTCCAAGTCTTTCATCCATTTTAGGTTCTATTAATTTTATAACAACTATCTTCAACATGCGTGGACCTGGAATGACTATGCATAGATCACCTCTATTTGTGTGGTCCATTCTAGTGACAACATTCCCACTTTTATTATCACTTCCGATACTGGCAGGGGCAATTACCATGTTATTAACCGATCGAAACTTTAATACAACCTTTTCTGATCCCGCTTGAGGTGGGGGGGGGGACCCCATATTATACCAACATCTCTTTTGGTTCTTCGGTCATCCAGAGGTGTATATTCCCATTCTGCCTGGATTCGGTATCATAAGTCATATCATTTCAACTTTTTCGGGAAAACCAGTTTTCGGGTATCTAGGCATGGTTTATGCCATGATCAGTATAGGTGTTCTTGGATTTCTTGTGTGGGATCATCATATGTTTACTGTGGGCTTAGACATTGATACCCGTGCCTACTTCACCACAGCTACCATGATCATAGCTGTCCCCACTGGAATCAAAATCTTTAGTTGGATTGCTACCATGTGAGGGGGTTCGATACAATACAAAACACCCATGTTATTTGCTGTAGGGTTCATCTTTTTATTCACCATAGGAGGACTCACTGGAATAGTTCTGGCAAATTTTGGGCTAGACATTGCTCTACATGATACTTATTATGTGGTTGCACATTTCCATTATGTACTTTCTATAGGAGCCGTTTTTGCTTTATTTGCAGGATTTCACTATTGGGTAGGTAAAATCTTCGATCGGACATACCCTGAAACTTTAGGTCAAATCCATTTTTGGATCACTTTTTTTGGGGTTAATATGACCTTCTTTCCTATGCATTTCTTAGGGCTTTGGGGTATGCCACATCGCATTCCAGATTATCCAGATGCTTACACTGGATGGAATGCCCTTAGCAGTTTTGGCTCTTATATATCCGTAGTTGGGATTTATCGTTTCTTCGTGGTCGTAACAATCACTTCAAGCAGTGGAAAGGACAAAAGATGTGCTCCAAGTCCTTGGGTTGTAGAACAGAATCCAACCACACCGGAATGGATGGTACAAAGTCCTCCAGCTTTTCATACTTTTGGAGAACTTCCAGCTATCAAGGAGACGAAAAGCTATGTGAAGTAAAAGAATAAAAGGTCGCCGATTGCTACTAAGAACCTAACAGATATGATGAGAGGATGAGAACCTATGTTTATTTTCAAAAAAAAAAAAAAAAGGTTCTAAATTGGATCCTTATAATATTCAGGATAATTACATTCTTGAAAGGATCAAGGGCTCTACCCTCTCGCATAAAATCTTACGCTCTTATTGTCAACCTTCATGGGTTTTTGCTCGTTTGGTCTCGCTATTTCATTCTTGGTTCTCTCTTTCAAGCTTCTTTCCATCCTGGGGATTTCTTCTCATTCCGTCCGTTCTGCTAGCTGGTGTCGCCTTCTCTCTTACTTATCTATTCCCATCCATCTTTACCTCTCCTACTCCACTAATTTCTTCCTTCAAGGCATGATTAATGCGCCTTAAACCTCTCTCTTGAAAAAGAGCATTTTTTAGTGGAGCCTTAACACGTGAACCCATAGGAACAGGGCCCTTCTTCTTTGCAAAAAAGCTTCTGAATTATCATCACATCAGTAGGCGCAGAAAGCAAATCTTGGTATTGACTTATTGAAAATATCTTTGAGATTGCTTAGACAAATATTTTTGTGTGAGGCCGCTCCACCTTTCTTACCTTGTTTTTTGGGCTTCAAATTCTATGACTCATAAGCCCTCCGTATCTAAAGATAGATGGCTAAAGGGCGGGTTCCGTAGTTAACTAAGAAGGCGATCGATTGGCTTTGAGAGGAAAGGAAACCGGGGACTGAAAACAAAAAGGATAGGAATGAATTGAATAAAGAAAGAATATATAGAACCTTGAGCATTTTCTCTTCTCGGCAATGGTTGAGAGTAAAAAAAGGGTATCCGCATAGAAGGATTGCTGGTATACCGGGTAGATGTTTATCTTTTCGACTTCAGCAAAAATGTTCAAAGAACCACCTTCGTCAATTATCTTGATGTCGAAAGGGAAGAGGACAGGGTCTTACTTACTTAAAAGTCAAAAAAAGGGGAAGTTTCCTGTCTTAGTTTCACTTCCTTAAACTGGCTACTACCGCGCAACGTGCCCTTGCTTGGTGGGTCGTTAATTAATCAGTTTTAAAAAGAGGGATGGATTTCGACCTTGCTTTGAGTCGTCAGGCTAGTAAAGCGCTACTTATAAAATGATCGTTAAGGTCATTCACTCGATTCCCTCGGTGGCTCTGCTACCGATGGATCAAGATATGATGCCTGCCTATCATGCCAAAGGCGCTGCTGGTGGATATGCCAAAGATGTCCTGGCTCTGAACCGGGTACTTGAAATCCTAAAGGTACTTCTTATGGTCCTGCTTCAACCACCCTTCCTTCTCTACCTTATTCTTCAAAAACTTAAGCTACTTAGACTGATGCTGGCGATCTCGAAGGGAGATATCTGGACCTGGAGCTACTCGTCTTGATCTTTATTATATTAGGATGCGAGGAAGGGGAAAGAAGGTGATAAGCAAGAAGAGGAAAGAAGAATGTTAAAGAAGTCCCTATAAGTACTTCACTTAGCCTTTCTATTCCCCTCTTCCCTCAAAGCGCGCTATTTCATCCATGCGCCTGGTTCTTACTTTCATTTCCCCCCTCCTCACGTAGGAGCACATCTTGTTTTCAAAGATGAGTTGTAGATGAGTCGGTTCGATCACCCCGCATATCGATGGTTTTTTAATACCTTATCCTAGGCCCATCTAGTTGATTGAGGGATAGACGAGT